>JANFAE010000429.1:0-88946 GCA_024613145.1 Pisolithus marmoratus
TAACCTAACCTAACCTAACCAAACTCGTCATGGCCTGTCAGGGAGGGGGACCTCATGGTTTCATCCTGTACCATTCCAGCTGGCATCTGTGGTGGGAGGTCATGCACAACTCGTCGACGAATTGTGCCATGCTGGCTTACCTTGGGAGTGTGTATGGTTCCAGCTGACATCTGTGGGGGGTTTAGTGCATGCACAACTCATCGATGGATTGCGCTGGCTTACCTGGGGATTGCCAATGTCAATTTCTAATGCTGGAGGTTGCCCAGAAGACTCTGCCCTTCCCTCAGCCTCCTTATGTAACCCCATGGGTCAACTTCTCCATCAGACTGCACCCATGTCAAAGACACTTGCCTTCTTTTCTGGACCAAGCCAGGTTGTCTTGAGAGTCTTCATGTGTCTTTGCAAGGCACCCACAGTGACAAAGCCATTCTCCTTGGGACACTTATCATGTGAGCAATAGCAAACAAAGGTACCATTCCTGTCACGAGTGACTGTGACATCCTCTCCAGTTGGGGCAACAAAGGTGACAGTCTTGACACACTTCTTCCAGTGTGAGTCATGGAGGCCCCTGTTGTCAAACTGAAGGCCACATTCCTTGCAAGTACGAGGCATGATGGTGGTGAGGTGATGATGGTGGTGGAAGTTGAAAGGCAAGAAGTGATTGGATATTTTTCCCACACATTAGATTTTGAAACTGTACAGTACCTTCATTTTTAGGTTCTTCTAACCATATTTGGATATGACTCGGCAGGTAAAATGGTACCTTAGATACAATGACTTGTGGAGAGGGATGTCACTGAAAGACATCACAGAGACATCACCAGATATTGGCACCAATGGGAGGGACATCACCACTAATGGTGGCATAATCCATTGACAAATTGTGCAGAGGGATGTCACCGAAAGACATTGCAGAGACATCACTGGATATTGGCACCTGAGGGATATCACTGCTAATGGTGGCACAATCTGTCGACAAATTGTGCAGAGGGATGTCACCAAAAGACGTCACAGAGATGTCACCAGACATTGGTACCCTGGGGAGGGATGTCACCAAAAGACATTGCTGAATGTTGGCACACTGGGGAGGGATGTCACCAAAAGATGTCACAGAGATGTCGCTGGACATTGGCACCCTGGGGAGGGATGTCACCAAAAGACATCGCAGAGACATTGCCGGACATTGGCACCCTGGGGAGGGACGTCACCAAAAGACATTGCAGAGATGTCACCAGACATTGGTACCCTGGGGAGGGACATCACCAAAAGACATTGCAGAGACATCACTGGATATTGGCACCTGAGGGACATCACTGCTAATGGTGGCACAATCTGTTGACAAATTGTGCAGAGGGATGTCACCAAAAGACATCACAGAGATGTTGCCAGACATTGGTACCCTGGGGAGGGACATCACCAAAAGACATTGCCAGATGTTGGCACCTTGGGGAGGGATGTCACTGGACAGGGACATCACCAAAAGATGATGCAGAGACATCACCAGACATTGGCACCCTGGGGAGGGATGTCACCAAAAGATGTCACAGAGACGTCACCAGACATTGGCACCCTCCAGATGGACATCACTGTTAATGGTGGCACAATCTGTCGACGAATTGCGCAGAGGGACATCACCAAAAGACATCACAGAGATGTCGCTGGACATTGGTACCCTGGGGAGGGATGTCACCAAAAGACATCACAGAGACATCACCAGACAGGGACGTCACCAAAAGACATCGCAGAGACGTCGCCAGACAGGGACGTCACCAAAAGACGTCACCGGACATTGGCACCCTGGGGAGGGACGTCACCAAAAGATGTCGCAGAGACGTTGCCAGACAGGGACGTCACCAAAAGACGTCACAGAGATGTCACCAGACATTGGCACCCTGGGGAAGGACATCACCAAAAGACGTCGCAGAGACGTCGCCAGACAGGGACGTCACCAAAAGACATCACAGAGACGTCACCGGACAGGGACATCACCAAAAGACGTCGCAGAGACGTCGCCGGACAGGGACGTCACCAAAAGACGTCGCAGAGACGTTGCCGGACAGGGACGTCACCAAAAGACGTCGCAGAGACGTCGCCGGACAGGGACGTCACCAAAAGACGTCACAGAGACGTCGCCGGACAGGGACGTCACCAAAAGACGTCGCAGAGACGTCGCCGGACAGGGACATCACCAAAAGATGTCGCAGAGACGTCACCAAAAGACGTCGCAGAGACGTCGCCGGACAGGGACGTCACCAAAAGACGTCGCAGAGACGTCGCCGGACAGGGACATCACCAAAAGACGTCGCAGAGACGTCGCCGGACAGGGACGTCACCAAAAGACGTCGCAGAGATGTCGCCAGACAGGGACGTCACCAAAAGACGTCACAGAGATGTCACTGGACATTGGCACCCTGGGGAGGGACGTCACCAAAAGACGTCGCAGAGACGTTGCCAGACAGGGACGTCACCAAAAGACGTCGCAGAGACGTCGCCGGACATTGGCACCCTCCAGAGGGACATCACTGTTAATGGTGGCACGATCCGTCGACGAACTGCGCAGAGGGACGTCACCGAAAGACATTGCAGAGATGTCACCACTGATGGTGGCACGATCCGTCGACGAACTGCGCAGAGGGACGTCACCGAAAGACATTGCAGAGATGTCACCACTGATGGTGGCACGATCCGTCGACGAACTGCACAGAGGGACGTCACCAGACATTGGTACCCTGGGGAGGGACGTCGCCGAAAGACGTCGCGGGCCCCAGAGGCTCTGGGGCCGAGGTAAGATTATTAGGTGCAAAGCAGGCCTTGAACATGCCTTTAGGGAACAAATGGTAATGCTTGCTGATGTCTGACAGGTGAACTGGACATGGTTCTGATGTTGGGCACTGGTGTTTGGGGGGTGAAAGGTTTTTCCCATGGGGGGATGGTTGTGGTAGTGGTTCAAGAGGCATCAACATTGAATTTAAAGGCAGGGACTGCTCTCCTCAAATTTGATGTTCCACAAAAGGATGGGTACAAGTCATTTTATGGCCCTCATTTTCCCCATCCCATTTGCTCTCTCATTGGCCAATCAACTTGCACCATACCAGTCTGCAACTTGGTTGAAGGGAGACCTTGCAAGGCCTTGCTGAAGGAGTACTGGAGACTGGTGGCAGTGCAGGGTGAAGTAGAGGTTTACAAGCACTTAGCAAAATATGACATTCCACATATTGCACCACTGATGTGTGGAGGAGATGTACCTCATAGTGAAACCAGAACACATGAGCATGTAAAGCCCAAGGATTCATCCCCTGTAATGCACCTGTGTCTCCACAGGTTAGTACTGGATTTTGTGGGCCATCATTTGACTGAATTCAAGTGCACTAAGGAACTCACTCAGGCTGTGTTACATGCTATGAAAGGCCATCAAGTTTTTTTCCTAAGCAGGCTATTGGTCATGCTAAATTGTTCCTGCATACAGCCCACTGGAAAGCTTCAGAAGAGCACAAGTCCTGCATTGTGACATCAGTGTAAACAATATCTGCATTGACAAGGATGGCAATGGCATTTCGATTGACTGGGAGCTTGCCCTATTTCTTGACAACAAGAGTCATGTCAACATAGCAAGGAGACATGATCGCACCATGAGTGCCTTGCCTTGCAGTTATTCCAAAGGTTGCTGACATGCCAGAAAAGGGAACATGGCAATTTATCTCTGCTGCACTACTTATGAAGCCTGGGCGATTGCATGCACTCAAAGATGACATTGAGTCTTTCATACATGTCCTTGGATGGACTGTCCTGTCTTACCTCCCGAGTTCAATAGGTGATGATGTCTGTACAGGTTGAGTGTCATTGCTGTATGACCACAGCTGGAAGATTTTGTCTGGAACAGAAGAGGGTGGACATACCAAGGCACTTTCTTTCAAATTGGGCAATTACCCCCCCCCCCCCCCCCAAGGAGTTCGCACTCATGGAACCTTCCCTGATTCTGGAGCTGATATGGACCCTCGCCTTGCCTTTCCAAGTATGCTACAGTGAACTGCCCTCCAAAAAAGACAAGAAAACATTCAAGTCTCAATGCTCTCATCTTGAAAGGAGAGCTCAATGAGGAAGTGCTTCATACTCAACTGGTGTACTGGCACCAACTAGGTATAGGGCAGTTGAGCAGCTCAGAATGGTTCCTTACCCCTGCCCAGGATGCTCTTGAATGCCCAGGTTGGCCAGCCAAGGATGGAGCTGACGACAGGCTCATAGCAATCATTGACGGCACCACTAGGCAAAGGCAGCTCACTGCGAAATGTATCAAGACTGAATCTCAGCTATTGTCTGCATCTTCAGGGCCACTGAAGAGGTCAAACACTTCGCCTCTGCCTATGCTGTGGGACAAACGATCTTGCTTGGATGACAACTCTGACAGGAGTATCACTTGAGGATAAATTGGTCAGAAGTTGCATATAACAGACTGTAGTGTGTATCTTTTATGAAAATGCCAAATGCTGTGGTTTTCTATATAATACTAGTGTGAGCACTATGGCTGTCATGGATTCTCAAAACTCGAAACACCCCCTTCGACAGTCTTGGGAAAGGCTTGAGAGGGTGCTGGGGGCTGAACTGAAAGGGAACTTGAAGGGGAGGCTGTATCTTGGTTTCCGAAGCTCCTTGGGTACGAGCGAGTGCCCACGAGTCTAGATGATCTTGCAGTGTGTGCCCGAGCACCTTGTGAGGGATTTCTGTGCCTGTAAGTAGTACAACATGACCACCTATTATCCTACATTTGCCAGCAGCTAGATGCGACATGCAAATTTTACATTGAGCCCTAATATGGCCTTCTTGCCCACAGAAGAAACAGAATGAGAACCTTCGATGAGGCAAAGGCTCGCTGTGTGACACTACTTCCAGGGAAGAGCATATGGGGAAACAGAGGGGGGGGCTGAAGGAACTAATTCCTAGGTCTGTCCCAAGGGGGTGCTGAGCAGGGAAAGGGGTGTGCAGCAAGTGAAAGAGATTTGGTGGGGAAAATTCCATAGGAATAGGTTGTTAACATTAGAACAGGCCATGGGCTTTTTAGGCATGGTGTAAAGATTGTTTTGAAAGGAGTGTGGAAGGAGACTAAAATAGGCTCCTGTTGGATGGGGGGGTCCTAGTTCGACCCAGGAGGCTAGAGATGCCTGGTAGAGGTCAAAGAGTGTGGTGAAAAGACTGAAAACGCGCCCTAAAAGTCCAAAAGAGTGCTGAGATTTGTCTAACGAGTGTCTGATAGTGGGGAAATATTCTCCCGAGGGTTCTACGTCTTTATTTCTGGCTTCTCATCTCTGGTAGTGTTGCTGTTGTTATTTTTAAGTAAGTACAATGTACTGTAAGTAGTTGTTGGCTTACATAAGCCAACAACGCGTCCAAACACTAAGTAAAAGACAAGGAAATAAGAACAGAATATATCTGTAAGTAAAAACAGTGAAATAAAATAAAATACCTAGTAGGGAGACTTCCCTCCCTACAGCAGGACTCTGTATGTGATTTTTCCCAATTTCGAAGAAATGGGTGGACTTGATGATGCTGCTGGAGACACGGGGAAAACTCCAAGGGCTCGATGCTAGCGACTCCCAGACTCTTCAATTACCCAGAAAATGACTCTAAAAGGTGGATGCCTTATTCTGACACTCAGCTGGGATACTTATGGTGTACAGGAAGCGACTACAGGTATGGAAAATTTTTAGAAGGAGCAACGAATGGAAAAAGATGACACCTGTCAAATGTACAGTATGTACAACCCTGCATGTGCAAGTAAGTAGGGACCATGTAGATGAATCATAGAAGGACAAGAAGGGAAACCAAAGCAGTACCAAAATCGACCAACCGGAATAAGTGAACTGTGGAAACACCTCTCTCATGCGAGCAGCTTGGGACCTCAGAGGTGGGGTGGATCACAGGTGAAGCAGCAGCAGTGGCTGTGCAGTGGCTACAGTGGTGGTGACATGACAGGTGATGGGTGCTTGGAACCTGTATGGGGTTGGAGTGTGGCACATTGTGATTGGCTGAACTGGACCCAGGCCTAGACTCTTAGCCTGAGTCTGTATGATTGGCTTTGGAACTCCAGGGAGAAGATGGTGAGGCAATCAGGGAGTCAGCATGATGTGGAGCAGGTGACAAAATTCCTGTACAGGATTCTTTGAACACAAGGATGGGCAGGAAGGCATGAGGCAAGGCCAGAGAAACTCCTGGCTTGAGTGGGAACAGCTGTGAGTAGAGACGTCATACACGGAATGTTACTTGTATGCTCAGAGGATTACCATTCCCTACACCTCCTGGGGTCTTCGAGCGCTGACCATCCTCAGTCAGGAGACACATGTACAAACAGCCATAGCAGTGATAAGGGGAATTGATGTGCAAGGCAAACACGTGCATAGAAGCAGATGACACATGTTAGAAACTCTGGAAGGTGACGACGCACACCGTGGAAAACTCCATAGAGTCAAAGCCTGCACGACAGGTACCTTCCCTCTCCCATCTGCCTCCCTTCGCACTGTCTTCCTTGTTCAAAATGCGACATCATGTCTCAGTCAACCCCACCACCCATTTTTGCCCCTGACCATGAGGCAACTGGGGTACCTCTCCAGTGGCACCACAAGATGACGACCCTGGAAGGGTTATTGAATGCCGTACCCCCGTTACATGCACCCATGTGGGTCTCGCATGGATGGTTGATGCACTATGACCAAGTGCACGTAAGTACCAGGCGAGCTTCTGCACTTCCCCCCCCCTCTGAAAAAAAACTCCATAGTACAAGGCCGAGTGTGTGTGACTCTATGCCCTACAGAAGGGTACTGACATCCTGGAATTTCCAGATGCCATCAAGAATGCGATGGAGGCCACCAAGTCCAATATCTGTAACCACCATCTCCAAAACTACACCTACAACCCTAGGTGGATGGCACCTGTGAGAGTGATGGTTGCTAGCAACAAAGGGTCATCGAGCATCGCTCAGGACCATGGTGGCAGGTCAAAATGGGCCCAGAAACAGACAGAGAGAGCAGTGGCAAGTGGTAGTAAGGGGAAGCAGAAGGTGTGTTTTTCTCCAGATCTTCTGAGTGCCGAGACCTTACCCTGCCTGGCTGTAGGTGACTCAGGACGATGGGGGCGATGATCTGGGCGATGGCTACAAGGGTGATCACCCTGGTGCCAGCGATGATGGTAATGGCAAGGTACCAGAAGATCTCGGGGGTCCCTGCAAGGAGTGTAGTGATGAAGGCAGGGGGGTGTCCTGTGAGGGGGAAGTCCATCAAGCGTGTCTGAGGTGCAGGTGCTTAAAATGTAAGTGCTCTCGAGCAGCAGGAAAGGTGGGCAGGAAGGTAAGTGAATACAACTTGCCCAAGCAGACCTCAGAATAATGACTGAATGTAGCATAAGAACCTGACAGTCCCTCAGACGTCGTCGCTGTCTTTGAACAAGCAGAGTAAACCAACACCTCCTGTGCCTGGCCCATCTATGAGCCTCCCTCCTGTCAAGGTTACCCTCCAACTCCCTCGTCAGGCAATTGACCGTGCATTGTGATGTGACCCCACCCCAGAATTTTCGACCTCGCCATCGACCACTCCAATACCCTCTCCCATCCTACCCTCCCCTGAACACCCCATCCATTTGCCATCTCGCCTTTTTCTGGGGTCTATGACCCCTTCTTCGACACGCCCTCCTCCCTGTCCTCTCACACCCACCAACTTTTCCCCATTGGCTGAAGTCGATGAACTCCAAGAGTTATTCGAGGGCAGGTTTTCTGTGACTGCGACCGGGCTTTTGCAAGATGACAAAATGCCAGTCGTGCATGAGGAAATGCCTGTAACGAAGGAAGAGTCCCCAATCGAAACCATACCTCAAGAAACCCCAGAAACAGTGGCAGTCAGTCCTTCCCCACCTCGTGATCCCTCATCCTCTCCAGCCAGGATGACGCCATGGCTACATGCCTTAGATGAGCATATCAAACGGTTGGAGGAGATCGTCGAAATTAATGAGGTTGAGGTTGCGGAGATGCACAAAGACCTAGTGAGGTTCATGGTGCAGGTCTTGAGGTTCAGGAGTGCCATCCTGGAGCAACAATGTCAGTTGAGGGAGATCCAGGAACTCTGGAAGGAACTGCTGATCTGAGGGGGGTGAAGACGCCCACAAGTCCCATAGTTGTACAGTACTTGTATTCTAGCTAGTGTGTCTTTGTGATTGGAATTAAACCCCTCGGACTCGAAAACTAAACATGATATAAGTAATGCACGAACCATATGAATGGAATTTTTTTTTTGACTTGAAAGACTCTTTGTATGTTGACAGGAACAAACTGTAACTAAACCAGTGTTAATTAAGAGGAAAAGTAAAGTAAAGAAAAGACAAGAAAGGAACAGAATAGAGAGAAGGAAACACCAGTGGCAGTTACTCATCTAGCTCATCCTCTGGCACATCAGCCAGGTCTGGGTCTGGGAGGGCCTTGTCCTCGAGGCGACTAAGGTTGGAACTTTGGCTGTCGGTGAGATGGGTGACCTCAATCCAAGATTGGTTATGAGGATAGTACAGGAAGAGTCAAAATGTGGCATAATGGAATTTTGAAATCGCGCCATCCAGCTCAGAGAGGAGGTAGGATCCCCCCTTGGTATGACGAACAATGACCATAGGTCCTAGATAATGTGGTTTGGTTTTCCGGTCGAGTTCCTTTTCGATCCTAGAATTCTGGACAAGGACCAGCAAGCTGGGCTCTAAATCAAAGTCTCGGATGGTATGCCTGAACCATGAGACGAAATCTTTGACAGATGCAAATCGAGATTTCAGAACGAGTTTGTGTATACATGCGAGGTCCTCAGGGCATTTTTGTAACTGACGAGCATGGTTGGCAATGAGGTCTGTCATCGAGTATAATTCCACTTCGTATGGTGCTAAGAACGTCGCTTCTGTTATATCGAAAGGAAGCCTAGGGTGAACACCATGGGCCATATAATAGGGGGAGAACCTGGTAGCCTTGTGGACAGTGACACACTCTGCCCAGAAAACTGACAGCACCACCTCTGACCATCTCAAAACCTCTCCCTCACAACTTTTTACCAGCACCTCTCTGACATCAAAATGCCAGCGCTCGACTATCCTGTTTGCTTGCGAATTATATGGCGAAATGTGGATGTGGTTAATGCCATAGGTTTTCGCCAACCAGGAGAGGGCTAAGACATAGGGGCCTCCATTGTTGGTGATGATCTCCGAGATGGCACCCCAGTGGCACAGGATCTGTTCAAAGATAAATTTCCCAATCGACTTCCTGGTTTCGGCTCTGAGCATCGCCCACTCAGGGTAACTGGTTAGGGAACAGTGGGCCTGGGTGACATAGTGGTATCCATTTGACTTTGGCATTACAAACATGTCGACATATGCCTTGTAGAACAGGGGCTCGGGGATGGCGATGACAGGGGGAATATGGACCTGGTCTAGACGTTGAACCTGGCACTCGTGGCATGTATGGACGAACCAATGAACATCCTGTTCCAGCATGGGCCACCAGAAGCAAGTCAGCAGATGCATATGGGTGGAGAATATACCCTTGTGCCCAAGATCATTGTGAGCCTGCCAGATGATTTCTAGGTGCTTGTGGGGTTGAACGATGAGTTGATGCTGGCCCTGGGGTTCCTTCCTCCACAGTTCCCCCCCTTTCACGAAATACCTTAAGGCCATGCACACTGTAGGAAAAGAAATAGAGAGACTGGGGGAGAATGCTGATATCTGAAGGGAAGGAGTTAGGCCAAAGGGACTTCTATAGCCTGGTGAGAGAAGCTGTCTGATAACATCTGAGGCTGTCTGAGGCTGTCTAAACACTGAGAAAGGCCACTCTCGACCTTCTCGAACTCGAAACTCGAAACTCGCGACTCGTAACTTCCTTTTTGAAGAAAAGTAAGTACAGGCTAGGTAATAGAAATTGCTGACTAAGCAATAAAACCTCGCACTAAGGTAATAAACATATAAAAAAAACTGGAAAGCAAGAATATAAGAAACAAAGAATAAAAATAAAATCCCTTGGTAGGGAAAACCCATTCCCTACATCTCCCCATCACTTAGATACCAACTGTCCTCAGTTGAGGTCCAGCCAGTCCTAGGATACCTGCAAACCGCTCGCATCCACAAAAGTTGAAACCTCTGGGCAACCGCTGAAGCAGACACAACGTGTGACCCACCGTCCGAAAGCCCCCATCGAGTAGTGTATGGTGCCAAAAATCGAGAGGGACGACCATGGGACGAACGAGATACAGCGCGTGCACGTCGAGAGACAGTAGAGGAGGGAAGGGAGAGCGCTGCAGAACAACGGCTCAGGCTGTCGACACAAAACCGTGGGAGACGGTAGAGGGCACAAGGGAGAACACGCAGCAAAAGGAATCATATTAATTGGCCCGTCCGTTCCTGAGAAACATGCAAAACGGTCCAGAGTGCTCCCCGCGAGCAAAACTTTGAATATCTCCGCAACCAGGATGATGACAGCGTCGTAAGATACACCGCATGAAAGCCCTCGTCGAGTAGAATAGGATCCTCGAAAAGCGAGAGATACGGCGGCAAAACGGGGGAGAAAGGCGCTGGCCGCGAATGAGGGGAAGGAGGAGAACATGGCGTTGACGAGCAACGGTGAGGCCGGTGGACACGAAACCTTGGAGGGCGGCTCTACACGAACAGGAGAGCTCGGCGCAAAAGGAATGTCACTGATCGGACTTTCCAAACCCGAGTTATTGCTAAAACTGTCGCTGGTAGCCCTTCAGAGGCAGACTTTACCATATCTCGAGAACGGCTGCACAGAATTCGCCGAAAGAGAATTCAATGGAGTCAGCTTCGCGAGGAGAACGCAGGTGCCAATTTACGAGAGGAACGACTGGGAAATGAGGGAGATACGTTGCCAGGAATGATAGCCTGTAGCCCGGACACAGAAAAGTGGATATCTCGAGAACCACTCAGCGCGCCGCCATAAACCAGATACCCCCAGATAGCTGTGAGCGAGTAGTACCACCGTGCAAAAATACGAAAGACCCGGCGTGAAAACGGGCGAGATACGCCTTCCTGACCTCCCCAACCCTGTCCGAACGCAAAAACTCAAATAACTTCGGAACCACAAACGCGTGCGCTACGTCTAGGACATCGTCTGGTGGGGTTCGTCTAGTAGAGGCACGTCTAAAAAAAGCGAACGATTCGGGCCGGAATTGAATGAGCTATGCCCCAAACAAGGTAGGGGGTAGGAGGAAGGGTATGCACCGACGAATAACGGGTCAGCGCAGCGGCACAAAATGCAGGGGAACGCTCAAGGGGAGCGGGGAGAACCTGGAGAACAAGGAATTGGGGGAATACGCGCAGCCAATCTTGAGATATATGCAAAACTGGTCTGAGTCACTTCTACCCACAAGAATCCGGATTTCTCGACAACGGCTGCACCAACTCAGACATGAAGTACACCGTTCGAAAGCGCTGACTGAGTAGTGTCACACCCCAGAAAATCGAGAGGAACGGCAAAGATCCGGGGGAGATACGATGTGGATACAGTGTGGGGCAGCAGGATGGAGGAGAAGAAAATGCCGCCGCGGGGCAACCACTGAAGCAACCGATATGAAACCGTAGGTGGTGGTAGAAGACACCTGGGAGGAGACGGTGAAAAAGGAATCAGACCGATTGTACCATCCAGTCCCGAGATATCCGCAACGCCGTCTCATACTCCTCTGTACACGAAAAACTCCCATATCTTCACAACCAATGAGCGCGTCACTATGAAAGAGATATCACCAGGTAGACGTTAACAAGTAGAGCCACCATGCGAGAAAGCGAGAGGTCCTGCGCGAAAACGAACGAGATACACAAGCTCGACCTCCCTACCCTGTTCAGACACAAAAACTCGAACAACTCCAGAACCGTGAATGCGCGCGCTACGTCTTGTATATCGTCTGGTAGATGTCGTCTAGTAGAGTCGCGTCCGAGAAAAGCGAGTGATTCGGTGGAGAATTGTAAGAGGTATGGTCTAACCACAGTAGGGGTGAGGAGGGCTACATCGCGTTGGTGAGGAACAGCTAGGTGGAACTCTACAAAACTTCAGGTGGTGATAGAGATACTCAAGGAGAGTTGGGAGAACGAGGAACCGGAGAAAACGGCGCACCCATTCCCGAGATATTCCAGATTTCGTCCTACAGTGCCTTTCTCAAGGGATCGGGCCATATCTCCAGATGCGCTGAGACTGCTACAACAAAAGGTACACCGTCTGAAAGCTCTCGTCGAGTAGAGCCTAAATCCAGATTTGCGAGAGGGACGGGTGAGCGGTGGTCGAGATATCAGGTAGACGAGGCATGGGACAAGGGAGGCGTGTGGCTGCCTGACACTCGGCAAGGGGAGACTCCATGAAAGATATGTTCATAAAAAAAAGAATAAAACACAATAAAAGAAGTCCCAACGAGCTAAGGCGGCCCCCTGTCTATTCAGTACAGCCAACACGAAGGCTGAGGTGTGCGGCTGCGGCTGCGTGATCTTCTCGAGTGGGTTGACGCGTGACTGCTACGAGACTGTCGAGTGTCATAGGAGGCGGAGGACACCATTCTGTTGACTAGCCGGCTGGTGGGCTGGACTGGAGTGGGCTCATCCCTCGAGATTTCTAGTAACGAGTGTGTGAGTCGCGGTGCAGGTGGTGGTGAGCAGTAGTACTGGTAGTCATGGGAATCACGAGAATCACGGCTGCACGGCCTACTCGAATACAAGTACTGATGCCTATGACTACGGCCTGGTGAATTCTCAATGTGCGAACGAGACGGCGAGCGGGGACGGCCACGACTTGGTGAACTTTTGAAGTACGAGCGAGGCGGCAAACGTGGGCGGCCATGGCTTGGTGATCTTTCGAAGTATGAGCGAGGCAAATATGGGTGGCCACGGTCACGAGAGTGAGATTGAGATTGACCGCGAGAGTGAGAGCGGGAGCGGGGTCGGCCATGAGAGTATCCTGTAGGTAGAACACAAGAGGGTGAATGAGGGCGGCACAACAAGCCATCACCCGAGCTCGAGGACACAGTATGTGTTTGAGTGGGGCCCTGGGGTTGCACCGGCGCTGAGCGACGACTCGGCCCTTCCGCTGAGAGTGGCGCACACAACGGTTGTTCCGAGGGGGTATTGGGGTGCACTGACAAGTGGGGATCCTCCAGAGATATGAGCCAGCCTGGACTCGAAGGAGGAATTTGAATATCCGTAGACCGATTTCCTAGCTCCCAGCATGCCAGACGGTCCTTGAGAGTGCGCCCGGGTACTTCTCGTGGTATCTCTTGTCCTGTAGGGAGTACGACACGACCTTTCACTATTAGACACTTTCCCGCAGCCAAATATTCTTTGCACGAATCACAGTTGGCTCGAATATGACCTTTCTGACCACAGAAAAAGCAAAACGAGTACAGCCGACGGGGTGGGCGACTGTCCGAGGTGGGTGGTGGCTGCGCGCGCAAATTACAGGCCTCAAGGGGGCCTCGACAGGACTCGAGAAGTGCTTTTGCTGCGGTTGCAGCTCGAATTATGTCATCGAGGAACCTTCGAAGTTCCTCGGGGCGCCGAAGGAAGCTCGAGGCTTCGGGAGGTTGAATACGTGGGGAATTCGGGTCAGGCATGACGTCAGGCAGGGACTGGAGTGATTATAGCAATATATGAGGGAGTATTTTGAAAGAAAAGATGAGCACGAGAGCGAGACCGAGGGTGAAACTGATAGAATGCGAGCAAAAACAGAGCAAACAAGACCTGAAACTGGAAAAAACGAGACTGAACCTGATGAGACTGGGTACCAGACTAAGACAGAAGCCCCTCGCGGTGGGCTCCAGTTGTAGGAAAAGCAGTGAGAAGAGACCAGGGGAGAGTGGAGATATCTGAAGGAGGAGAGATCTTCCAAAGGGGCTTCTATAGCCTGGTGAGAGATACTGTCTGATAACGTCTGAGGCTGTCTGAGGCTGTCTAAACACTGAGAAAGGCCACTCTCGACCTTCTCGAACTCGAAACTCGAAACTCGCGACTCGTAACTTCCTTTTTGAAGAAAAGTAAGTACAGGCTAGGTAATAAAAATTGCTGACTAAGCAATAAAACCTCGCACTAAGGTAATAAACATATAAAAAAAACTGGAAAGCAAGAATATAAGAAACAAAGAATAAAAATAAAATCCCTTGGTAGGGAAAACCCATTCCCTACAGCACCAGGCTCTCTAGGTCGGCCTCTCCCATCCCTTCTGGGGTCTTCTTCGTCTCCAAGAACTCCCTCACCTCTTCCAACCTCTTTTCCCTCTGCCTCGCATGCTCAGATCTCAGGATTTCTGTTTCTGGGACAACCGTTGCCATTTCTGCCGTAAGGAAGACACCGATGTCTTGAGGAACGCTTCGAGGTAAGCATACAATCGACTGTGGAGTTTCTGAAAAGGGTTGTAGCAGTCAAGCAGGTGCCTCTCTACAGTTCTTGAGCTCGACAGCGAAAGCTCCACATTCATCTACCCAATCCTCATAGCCCTCTTCATCTACCTCTGGATCTTCTTCGGCCCTTGGTCTCCTTGACAAACCATCAGGGGCTGCATGTTTGGACACCAGGACATGCACCAGCCTGAAATCGAACAGTAAAATCCTGGCGATCCAGCAGTTGATAGTAGCATTGGGCTGTAGATCAGGGTTATTAATCATGCCCTTAATATACCGTGCATTGACCTCGACGACCAAGTTCTGGACCCCAAATATATAAAGTCTGACGTCATGTAGGGCTCGAAAGAGGCCGAAAAGCTCGAGCTTTGCCTGGCTATATCGTTTTTCCCGGTCATTCAGACTTATTGAACCAAAACGGCCTGGGTGACATTTTCCATCTTCTCCCTCTTGCATGAGAATATACCTGACAGCAACATTGGAAGTGTTGACAGCGAGAATAATGGATCTGCCAGAGGTATAGTCAATCATACGAAGCACAGGGGATGAGACAATGGCTCGGCAGAGGTAGTCCATAGCCTCTCAATGCTCGTCATGGAATTCGAAGGGGATGTCCTTCTTTGTGAGCTCAACAAGGGGACAGGCATGCTTGGCGAAGTTTTTAATGAATCTGTGGCAGTACGAGCATAGTCCTAAGAAGCCACGAACTTCAGTAATGTTAGCACAGTAAGGCCAGTCCTGGATTTTCTGGACCTTCATTTCATCGGGAACTCTACCCTCATACAACACCTTATGCCCAACAACTATGATCGACGGTGCTGCAATAACACACTTCTTGGTGGAGATGGTTGCCCCGGCATTTCAAAGGTGGTGGAGGACTTGGTTGACATTCTGTAGGTGCTCCCAGATGAAATGCCATATACCAGGATTTTCAGGGATCGTTTGGAAGGTGCCATCAGGATTCTCATAGCATACTTTGGGGCCCTTGATAGGGCAGTTGTCTATGAATGGAATGGTTACTTCCAGGATTTCGTCCTTCAGGATCCAGCACACGTCCCCAAGGAATACTTGGACTGCATTTGTATACCCCATCAGTAGTTTGGTAAGCCAAAGCATGCCTATGGGCATCTGGAATGTGGTCAGGTCTCTGTAGTCATCATGTATAGTACGGTGGTCATAGCTGACCATCAGATCTAAAATCCCATAGATGGAGTGACAGGTGAATGCCTCAGCGATAGAGTCAACGAAGGGGGGAATGGCAGAGTCCTGGATGGACACGGCGTTTAGTGGTTGTAGGTCATGGACAAGTCACAAGGATTTCCTGTCTTTCTTGATGACACAGAACCATTTGGAGCGATAAGACAAGGTGGAGGGTTTGTAAACACTGGCAGCGATCTTCTCTTTGATGATGTTAATGATGTCGCAAAAGATAGCAGGGGGTATAGGGATATTCCACTCAACCCATGGTTTGTGCATCAGGGTTGGAATCTTCAGGGGCAGGAATATGTCCTCACAAAATGTACCCCTCTCTGAGGTGTCCCAGGCAAAGGCCATTTCATGGGTACGAATGAGCCAGTGGACCAAAGCCAGCTCTTCTGGCCACAGGAACCTTGCTGGGTCTAAATCCAGCTCGTCTGAGCGTTCTTGGGTGAAACAGGTACCTGGAACGAAGGGTGGGGGAGAGAACAGAAGTACAGGAAGGGATGCTAAAGGGTTCTCGACCTCCTGATGCTCTACCCAAAATTCCACAGGCATGGATGTTGGGACTGGCCTGACCTTCTTTGCTACAGGCTTGTACTTTAAAATGTGACAAACAGGGTCGAACTGGTAAGTAGATCGTAAGGCAGAAACTGTCAGTGGAGAAATCATTGTACTCATTGAATATAAGAACTGGTCACCATGTGGAATGAAACTGGAGTCAAAAGGCTCCACAGATGGAATGCTTTTGCTCTTGACATTGTATAGTAACATAGAAGCAGGACAATCTTGCGGGACTGTAGGAATGGGTGAAGTGTAATGGGGAAATTCTGATGGGGAATCTGCTACATAAAGGGAACATACGGAGAAAACCTCATTGTGGTCTCCTCGCAACTTCGGCAAATCCTTGACCAATACTAAAAACCCTGTTCTGTCTTATCTATTTGGCAGCATAGTTCTCTTCTTGCATAGAACTCTTCTTCGTCTTCCGAATTAATGAAGCGAGGTAAGGGTTGTAGCCAGTTATGAGGACGAGTAGGAATCAGTATTTGTCTTCCAGAATTTGGGTCATGTGTCTTGAGAGACTGTTTGCCATCAGGGAAGTCGCATAGGATGCTGCTGAGAAGACAAAAGAATGGACAGCCTAAGAGAAGGTCAAAAGGTGCGCAGTCAACGACCTGGATTTGGAGGTGCACCTCAATGGTACCTATATGCAGGGATGCATTCTCTATGACCCTGAGCATGCTTTCCTTCGACTGGTTAGCAGCCTCGAGCATCATACACATATCAGATCGAAGGGGAGCCCCCAATGCCTCCCACAGCTCATGTTGCAAGGTGACCACCTGACACCCACTATCAAGGATGCATTCGACATGGAGTTTGTCCATCAGTACTCCATCTACTGCCCTCAAGGGAGCCATTGCCAACCCTACACACTTCCCTTCCATGTCCTTCACCAGGTACTGCTCATAGGTCGCCCATGTCAAAGATGCAGAGATTTCTGAGGCAGCCTCTAAGCTTCCTATAGCGATTTTCTTCATCATTGTGAGTTCCTTGACTTGTTTGCGAATCTCCAGACTAACAGCTAGGAGATCCTCAGTGGTGATTTCTATTTTGGTGCCAAGGACCTGCCAAACAAGATGCTTGGTGGCAGCTACCTCATCGAACCCACTTTGGTAACGGAATTGCAGGGTGGGCTGGGCTGGTGCCCTCAACTTTCCTGGGTCTGTGGAGTTGGTCCTCTCTGGTGCTTTCTCTGCCTGCGATCTCTCTACCATGTCTGAAGAACTCGAGCCAGGGCTCGCTGAAGGCCTAACTGGGGTGGGGGTGCTCATTGGAGCAGGGTTGCTGCGTGGGCGACGACCTGGAATTTCCACACCATCAAAATGTACAGTCTTCTTCTTGATCGCATTCTTTAATTCCTTGACCTGGGCATAAGCCCTTGCTAAAGCTCTCTTATCTTCCTCGTTGGCCATCTCCTCTAGACCCTCATCGACCAAGTACGATGATGGATGGATGTCGACCTGGAACTCCGACATTCCCTCTGTTCCGAAGAACATGTTACTGACTAAATGCGGTGGGGTGTCCCTACCACACGATGACAAAGCACTGCTGGTAGTAGGCTGGACTGAGACTAGGTTAGCTGAGGCCATGATCGACTCTCACATTGCGAGGAAGTTGTCAATTTTCTCCTTAAAGTTTCGACTGGCAGCTGTCCTAGGAATATCAGAGCCATCATTCATAAAGACTCTACCCCCAATTAAGGTGCATTTTCCCTGCCGTATATATTCCTGGCAGAGGGCACACTCTGCCGTACAATGGCTGTCAGTGCTTCTGCAAAAGAAGCACCTGGGGTCGAATGAGTGGCAGAACTGGCCCTCCTGTGGCTGCCTCGATGACGATGAAGACTCTGCAGTCTGGATATACTCGTGTTTTAGGATAGTTGGTGGTGCAGAATTCTGGGGAGGGGGCTCTGGGAAGAGTGCTGAAGAGTCTGGCTGTACAAAATTCTGTCTAGAGCCACTAAGAAGGTACATGGCCTGTTTGTAGACCTCGTTGAAGGGCCAGGGGTCATCAACGTCATGATCTAGGTCCCTAAGCTGCAGGTGAGTGATGAGGCCATTGTGGAATCTTGGGGGGAAGCCTTCGAGGAACTTTTCATTGACAAAGTCGTCCACAAGCTTCTTCTTTTTGTTGATAAGAGCCACGATGCAGCAAAACTCCTGGATGTATTTGCCAAGATCCTCAAGGGTTGACATTGACCTTTGGACCTGATGGTGAAGAACGGTCTCAAGGTTGGCTTTAGTGTACTGCTGGCCTTTAATGTCAGTGCCTGGATAGAAACTGGTTACTTCTTCGGTGAAGGCCTCCCAATCGTCGCCTGTGGCAGAATCGAGAGATGACCACAGCTCTGATTCATTGCAATCAGCATAGCAGATGGCCCATTTAATTTTTGCTTTTTCTGAGGTAACGCCTGCATCTGTGCAGACCTGATCGACATCTTCGAAATAGGCACAGATGTCTTCTGTTTTTCTGGAAAATTTAGGAGCTTTGTTAGAGCCCCTAAGTGGCATTTCATGATGGTTGGGGGCATTAGACATGGTGACTGGTACTGATGACAAGGGTGGAGGCTGGTTTATAGGCAGGTTTCTGAATGGCTGTGATGCAGGGGTTTGAATGGGTGGCAGAATGTTGCTCTGGGGGGCAACAACCAATGATGATGGGAACAGAAGTTGTTTGGCGGCAAGAGTTGAATCCATTGAGGAGGAAGAAGAAGATAAATCAGTGAGTGGTGATAAGTTTTGGTGATCTGGTGGTGGTGCGAAGGATTTGTCAAGCTCGAAAGCTCCTGGAATATCCACTGAGGGTGGGGATGAAGGTTCTGAAAGGTGGGGGTGATCTGCAGGGAAAAACTCTGGGTCTAGGGAACTGAGTTCTGAAATGTCACAGGGATTAACCATGGGTACAAAAAGGTCTGATGAAGATATAGAGAGGCAGCAGAAGGGCTCTAAGAGCTCTTCGAGTTCTGTTCTTTGATGAGTGGGCTGTAGAGATCTCCTTTCCAGATCTGCAGACCCCTCGTGGTGGGGTCCAAAACTTGTGTGACACTACTTCTGGGGAAGAGCATACAGGGAAACAGAGGGGGGGGCTGAAGGAACTAATTCCTAGGTCTGTCCCAAGGGGGTGCTGAGCAGGGAAAGGGGTGTGCGGCAAGTGAAAGAGATTTGGTGGGGAAAATTCCATAGGAATAGGTTGTTAACATTAGAACAGGCTGTGGGCTTTTTAGGCACAGGACTCTGTATGTGATTTTTCCTGATTTCGAAGAAATGGGTGGACTCAATGATGATGCTGGAGACATGGGGAAAACTCCAAGGGCTCAATGCTAGTGACTCCCAGACTCTTCAATTACCCAGAAAATGACTCTAAAAGGTGGATGCCTTATTCCAACGCTCAGCTGGGATACTTATGGTGTACAGGAAGCGACTACAGGTATGGAAAATTTTTAGAAGGAGTGACGAATGGAAAAAGATGACACCTGTCAAATGTACAGTATGTACAACCCTGCATGTGCAAGTAAGTAGGGACTGTGTAGATGAATCATAGAAGGACAAGAAGGGAAACTGAAGCAGTACCAAAATTGACCAACCAGAATAAGTGAACTGTGGAAACACCTCTCTCGTGCGAGCAGCTTGGGACCTCAGAGGTGGGGTGGATCACAGGGGAAGCAGCAGCAGTGGCTGTGCAGTGGCTACAGTGGCAGCGACACAACAGGTGATGGGTGCTCAGAACCTGTATGGGGTTGGAGCATGGCACATTGTGATTGGCTGAACTGGACCCAGGCCTAGACTCTTAGCCTGAGTCTGTATGATTGGCTTTGGAACTCCAGGGAGAAGACAGTGAGGCAATCAGGGAGTCAGTGTGATGTGGAGCAGGTGACAAAATTCCTGTATGGGATTCTTTGAACACGAGGATGGGCAGGAAGGCACGAGGCAAGGCCAGAGAAACTCCTGGCTTGACCAGGAATGGCTGTGAGTAGAGATGTCATACATGGAATGTTACTTGTACGCTCAGAGGATTACCATTCCCTACATCGCTCAAAGGTGGAAAGTGATGAGGGGGTGCATTCGAACACAAGCTATGAGGTGGGGATACAGAGCTTTGCATGAAACCTTCATGCCAAGGGCATCTGCTCAAAAATGCAGCTTCTCGACTTGGGGGAGACTTGCTCAAATCTGCATGAGGACAAGGGGAGGAACGAGGGTGATGCCTCATGGAAGCATCTTCTTGTATGAGACTGAGAGCACTCACCAGATCCATACCTAGGGTGACCATTGGGGCACGAGTGCAAGCACCTACCCTCTCAAGAGCATATCTTCCCAAATGAATTGCCCAGCCACTGTTCTGGTATAGAACCAGCAAAGGCACATTGATGACACAGAGGGGTCTGTGAAACCATTATGACAGGCTGAGAGCACATGCCAGTGACTCGACAAGGGCACAAGCCACTGGAGGCAGGCTTGTGAGTGGGGATGGATCCTTTGTAGCTCGTGAAGAGGGGCACACAATCTCAAGGGACTGCTTGATGACCATCAGCTTAAATTTTGTCCAGTTCCCTTCAGCAGGCTTGACAAGACATGCCCAGTGTGGCATTATTTCCAAGGAGGACACCTAACAGTGCCATTGCTATGAATGAAGGGTCTCCGAGAACTCTCTGGACCCTACAACACTTAAATACATGTTCGAGGTACTTAGGGAGCTCTCAAGGCTCTCCTGAGAATTGTGGCCAGTATGAGAGGCAGTGGTGCAACTTCTCGAATATACTCTCCATATTATCCAAAATGAATAGAGGGCACTGAACACAGCAGATATATTATTCGAAGTCTAGAAAAAAAAAAAACAACCTTCGAGGAATAATATGACTTTCAGCGACAGAAAACAGTGGCAGGCAGCAGTGAATGACAGGTAGGAGATGGGACTAATGGACAGAGTGGTTACGAATGAGCCTACAGGCTTAAAATGCAATGCAAAAGACAAAAAATGCATTCTTGGTCGCCTCGTGCAACTTTGAACACTTAAACTGGGGTATTGCAGCCTCGCTCGACTGCAAAAATGCAAAGATAACAATGGGGGAGCATCTGGGGTATGTCAGGACATGTCTACAGTTGATTATGAACGAAAAATGGGGAGGATTCGACCTCTTGATTGGTCTCAGGTCTCAGAGGGGTTGCTGGGTAGCACATGCACAGAAATGCGAATATGTCAGGAACAGCTGAGCATATCGAATAGCAGTATATACTCCCAGGTAGCTTTCACCCAGTACTACACACAGTCCAAAAATCGAAAGAGCCAGTGGAGAAATGAAACAGATATGAGCCACAGAGTAGTGCCACCCTGTGTGAGCACAAAAAATGTAATAGCTCAAGAATGACACATGCGAACGCCAAGTTTTCGGTATCCTTCGGTAAGTAGAGTTAGCTCCCAAAAATTCGAGAGATTTGGTGCATGGTTGGGCAAGATATGTGCAAAACACTGAGAGGAAGGAGGAGAACAATGGTGTGCCAGTGAACAACGGCTGAGCGTGGCGCTGCGAAACATAGGGAAACGATAGAGTGGAATGAGGAGAACATGAAGAAAAAGGAACTGGGGGAATACACGCACCCAATCCCAAGATATTCCAAAATTCGTCCTACAAGGCCTTTCTCCAGTAAGTGGCCTATATCTCTGGAACGACAGCAGCGATGGCAACACAAAAAACACCGTTGGAAAGCTCTCTTCGAGTAGAGCTAGAATCCTGATCTGCGAGAGGGCCAGACGCGCCGTCGTCGAGATATCACATGTGGAAGACAAAGGGAGGAGGAGCAGGGGACAACCAGCAACACAAAAGCCCCTCGCAGGTGGGCTCCAGATGAAGAATAAAATAAAATAGAAGAGGAGACAGAGCGAGGCTCCTGAGGGAAGAAATAGGTCAGTTCGACCATTTTCATGACATTGGTCATGGAGAATGGTGGGGTGGTGGCCAAACTGCATGAACATCATGTCTAAAACAAAGTATTACATAACCAAGTGCAGCATGCTGCACTTGGCTAAAACAGGGCCACCCAAGAGAGAGCAGCTTTGGCTTCAACCACAAGAGTATTTTGAGGGCAGGGAGGAGCAGTCAACAAGTGTGGGGGCAGATCCTCATGATTATTTGGAAACTCACCTTGGAGGGTGGTAGTATAATATAGCCTGTACTGTTTTTCATGACATGGGTCATCAAGAATGGCCAGGCAGTGGCTGAACTGCATGAATGTCCACATCATAGGGAAAATATTACATAACTGAGTGCAGCATGCTGCACTCAGCTAAAACAGGGCCACCCAAGAGTCACATGAATGTTTCCCACTCTGAGGTGAGGTCACTCACACCCAACCCCAAAAAAGGAAAAAAAGCTTAGTCAGCAGAAGGAAGCCCCATACTTCCACACTAATACTCCATTAGGCCAGAAAACATCAGAACATATGTTACAATTTAGGCTACCAAACAACTCTGAAGTACACACAAACATGTAAGACTATGATTTGTAGATAAGCATCATACCATTTCACACATTCAACTATGGATCTGCTGGTATTACCACAAAGCTCATGGCCTGCTCTTCATTGGTTGGGAAAGCACCACAGTGTCTTGGACACAATTCTTTGATAGACATCACCACCATGGACTATCTTTTGGCCAGAAGGAACTCTCCACTTGCATAGTAATCACTAGCCACACAGTCAGAGTAGTCAGAGCAAATGTGGCTTCAGCATAATGGCTAAGAGTTTCATAAGTACCAGGATTGATTTCCACAACATTCATCCCAAAGACACTCTGGGGAATGGAATGAGTCATCTCATGGTCAGATATGACTATGTACCTACTGCTATCAAGCTTGCAGGCAAGAAGACCATTGAGGTATGAAATCTAGAAAAACTGTGTCATAAACAACACCAACTACAACTGACCAGTGTACCTGCTTCATTGCAGCAGAATCTCATATGGATGCCTCCATGAGCCTTTTCATGGCTTGAGTGTCTTCAATATTCATGTTTAGAAATGGCTGATAAGCAATGTCAATGATCAAAAAATCACACATTGCATGAGCACCAACCAACTGTGTGATGTCCTTCAAATGCTCAGACAGGATGGCCCTTTGACTGTCTAGCCAGCCAATTTCAGAAAGCAAGTTATCCACTTCCCTCACCAAAAGCTCCACAGAGTTGTCCTTGTCCTTGTCACAGTCCATCACAGGATTTGGGGTGTTTCTTATGAAATGAACAGGCTTGTGGAATTCCTGGAGAAGTTGTTGATAATGCAACAAGTATGCTTGCACTTTAAGCAATTCTCATGTCAAGGTAATGTTGCTAATTCCTAATACTTGACATTCCTGAAGCACCATTCAGGTAGATGTGAAAGCAGATGATCATGGTACCTACTAACTTATTAATATGCCAGTATAAAAACCTCAAATGCCTCATCCCATGCATACAATGCACACTAAAGTATGGTGAGCAAGACAAACATTGGGTCTCTGGACCTGGTGAAAAGCTTGGACCAATAAAGACTATCCCTGGTGCTTTGCACAAGAGACTGGAGACACTTGGCAGAGATCTTCTTTAAATGGGATATTGGAATCCTTTCTGCAGACCATGTGAATAGCCAGGAGATCTTGGAGTAAAATTTCCTAAGCTTAAGCATTGGTAGAACATTAGTATAGGGTAATTATGTTGGGAACACTTGTTAGCATACTTGTAAGCTTGAGTGGCACCTGGGTATTAATTTCAAGAACTTCTGGAAATGTGAGGTCACAACTATGTTCTGTTTGCATAAACATGAAATACCCTGTGTAGGCTTTCCCAAGCTATTAGCTGGACCAACAGAGGAGACACTCTGTGGTCTAACCAACTTCTGCATGGTACAAATGAATGGGAGAGTGATGGTTATGTCTATATAGGAAGTAGGTCATGTTTTGAATCAATGCCATGAATACACTGACAGTCTCCATGACCAGCCTTAGCATCTTCCTGGCATTGTGAAGGTATCCAATTCATTGACAATGAGAAGAAGAAAGGTTCAATATTGAAGCTGAGAGGAAAGCTCTGGAACTGTGGTAAAAGACCCAGTAGAGTAAACTCACAATGTTCCTAGCATCCTCAACACATTCAAGGATAAATTGTCAACAAAAAAAAGCTCAAATTCAAATGCCTTCCAGTTGCTGTTTCACAGTGCAGACAAATCAGCTGATCGACTAGCATGAAATCTCAAACAATCCTCACAGGCTGTTGCAGTCCATTCCAAAATGACTGACAACTGGCACTGTCAGCAGTAACAATTGTAGTTCTTTCTCTGATGGTTTTGTTGAAAAGCCTGTCATCCCTGACTTCTACATTGTAAGTCAAACAAGGCTGGGAATCTGAGCAGCTAGTCACATCTTGCTTCACAGGACCTGGTCTGGAGTTCAATTCCTGAACAAATTTCAAGGGTATTTTTTCCAATGATCAGAGGGGGATGTCAATCTGCCTGGATAGAGTGGCTCTAATACACTCTCATCGATGTTGAAGTCCATCCATGGCCACAGTGCAGGCAGTGCAGCATGACAATAGCTAAGTATGTACATGTCACCAATCTTCTTTGGTGGGCTTACATGAAAAGGTTGACTCACTGAGGTACTGGTGTCCTTAACTTGGAGATATCTGCTTGTGTACTGCCTGAATGCCTCCAACCACCATTGAAACTGGAGGGGGACACAGGAACTATGGTGTACCATGATGGTAACTGAATGAGAGGATGGTTAATAATCTCCTCCCTGCCAGAGTCTCTGGGGCCTGGGTAAGATTATTAGGTCATTCTGTCCCTCTAGAACAGAAACCATACAGGCATGCTGTTCCTTGGATCTCCAGGTGGCCTTTGGATTTCTGAGGAGGGCTTGCATTGCTTGTAATGCAGCATCACTTGCAGGGGACCTGTCAGAAATAAGTGATCAGTCACTTATTCTGGGGTGGTCTTCTAGGGGAGAAAGCTGAGTCTTACAATGGAATGAACTTGAATAATTTCTTCTCACCATCATTGGCATCCTGACCTTGTTGTGCTGATCTGGGGATTGAAATAAGTGACTGGTCACTTATCCTGTGGTGGTCTTCTAGACAAAAGGCTGAGTCTTACAATGGATTTGAACTTGGAATTAATTTTCTTACCAGTGTTGGCAGCCTGAACTTGTTGTGCTGGTCTAGGCATGGAAATAAGCAACTGATCACTTGGTCCAGGATGCTGGTCTGGTTCTGAGAGGTGGATTGAGTCAAAGAGTTTTGAAGACTGATGTCAGTTCCCACCATTATTGCCAGCAACATCATCTTGTTCCCAGCCATCAAACCTGCCACTGGAAATAGGTGACTGGTTGCTTGTTTGTTGGTGGGACCAAATCCTTTCTCCTGTAGGGCAAAATTTTTAATTTTCTGCCAATCCATATGCCACATGTCCCATTGATCAAACTCACCTCCATGACTGGTGCTTGTCTCCTTGCCCTTTTCCGGTGCCCTTTGCGGTTTCCCTGTGACCGTGGAAGGGGAATTTGAAGTGGGCCGTTCCAGGGGACAGGGGCCCTGGCCTTTTCCCCCTTTCCCATTGTCCTGTTTCAGTTTTTCCCTCCCTTTCCCTTTTCCCTTTTCCCTCCTTTCCCTTTTCCCTTTTCCCTTTTCCCTTTTCCCTTGTCCCTTTTCTCTGATTGGCCTTGGTGGCAAGTACTGGATTGGAGGACTTCCTGCAACATTCCTTTCAATGCAGGCATGAGTTTCTCTGTAACCTTGGCAGCAATGTCATCTGTGGATGGCAGTCTTTTGACAACTGCATCTGCCACCCTGTCCACCTCCTCTGCTGGCATGGAATAAGTGACTGGTCACTTATTTGGCTGCTCTCTCTGCTCAGGGATTGGTGCTTGTGGGGGTGGTGGTGTCAAATGGGCCTTCTTGTATGATGTTGACTGACCACCAAGGGGTACCTGACAGTGTCTTTGCCATTCCATGCTGGCATTCAGATAGGCTGGTAGGATGTCCTCTGCAGCTCCAGCCAAAGCTTCTACACTGATCCCATACACTCAGTTTTCTGTAGAGCAACTGTGGCCTGCCTGTAAAGCTTTGACATTGTCTTCAGTGTCCATTTCTATGATGTCCTCTACAGCACACCCTAGCTTGCACTTCCATGCAGTTTGGATGTGTTGCCATGAGCCAATGGTGAGCCCAAAGTGTAGGATGGGAAGGCTACACTTGGTCATGATGGTTGAGAGGTCTTTGGAGTCAAAGAGTTGATCACAGTTGACAAAGACATGGTTTTGATACAGGTCCACCACCTCTGGCTTGTATGGGAAGCATGCTCGGGCTGCCACCTCTGCAATTGGTCTGGCCAAGGCCAGGTCCTGTACCAAGATGTCACTGGTGATGCCATCCAGGGCATGAGGGATCAGCTTGTCTTTCCCTGTCAATGCTGTTGTCTTGAGGTATTGACAGAGCAGTGAGACATGCTTGCCCAGTACTACCAGATTTCGAGTTGGCCAGGCCTGGGTGTTGTGATAGGTCATTGCAGTCAGCTCTGTGCCTCAAGTTGGAGCACCACTGAGCATCTGGGCTTGCAATAGCAGCAGGCTTTGAAGCTCTGCATAGCTCCTCAGCCAGGCTTGGAGTGTACTCCTGTTCCACATGATGGCATTCTCCCATATCATGGCAAAGTGAGAAAAGATGTCTTCATCTTGGAGAAACTTCCTCAGCAGTTGATCCTGACAAGTGAGTTGAGGGTTTCTGGCATCTGAAAGGAAGGAGTAGCCCATGTCCTTGCTGACCAGGTCATCTGCAATCCTGTCATACTCCACTCTGATGTCTTGGCCCATCAAGATGACCTCCTCCCAGATCTGCACCAGCTTGGCTTCTGTCTGTTCAAAGACCTTGCAAATATCAGCAAAGTTGACCTGTTCCCCCCTGAAAAGCATGGACTTCCATGTCCTGGTGTCAGTCCACCACACTTGAGGGAGGCTCATGGTGTCATAAGCCAGTGAGCTTGCTTGGTGTTGTAGGGAATGTAGATGGGAGAAGGTGTAGCATCTCTTTTCCACAAAGAAATTCTCCAGATCCATACAGTGTTCCAGTTCATCACTATCAGGGTCTGACTCCAAGCGATGGTGGATCTCTTGCAGGAAGGTGAGGCACATACAGTACTGGAACCTGGCTATCACTGGGGTGACTTCCTGTGGCTCTTTGAATGCCCCATCTTGTCTGAGCATCATCAAGGCCAGACACCATTCAGTGGGGTCTACAATGTCCCCATCCCCATCATGTGTCCATGCTGTGGTCCACACCTCCAAAAGCAGTTCATGGATGAGATGCAAGGCATCCCTGCCTTGTGGATCATCAATGCAAAACACTGCCAGTAGGTCCATGAGCCTGGGGTTGGACCCAGAGAATGGCTTTCCACTATATTCTTGTCTGATCAACATGGCTAGGAGAGCCACCACTGGGAGGATATACTGTTTCATGGTTGCCTTGTGCAGGTGCTTGTGGAAGGGGGTGTTGGAAATGCCACTGCTGGGTGGGGATGGAAATAAGCAACCAGTTGCCTTTTTTTTTTTTTTGATTGAGTGGGTGCTTACCTCTTCATGGGGTCAGGAGAATTCAACCTTTGCAAGACCAGCTCCCCAGTTCTGTCTAGCAATGAGAGGGCTTCTTCATAGTATGCTATCCCACTGCTGCTCCAGGGAGCTGTGATGGCCAGAGCAGAATAAGCGACTGGTTGCTTATTTTTTTGGTCAATGGAGACTACTCACAGTGCCAAATATGTGAACCCCCCCTCTGCCTGCACCAGGTGTTGATCCCTTGCCATGATGGGTCTGTTGGTCAATTTAATTTTTTTGAAAAATTGTCTGGCAGTGAAGCACTCACTGAGTCCATTCTTGCCCTACTGGGACCAGCTCCCATGCCTGTTCCAGGCATCTGTGATGGGCAGATTAGTGACTGGTCACTTGATTCTGTGGTCTGATGGCAGTACTCACAGTATATGAACTATGCACCCATGTGCCAGCTACCAATCCCTTGTCATGGGACTGCCAAGGGGCCAGAATAAGTGACTGGTCACATTTGTATGTATTTCCAATCAGTGAGAACACTCACATTGTGAAGTTCCTGCACTCCTCCCTTGTCATGGGGCTATGCAATGCCAGAAATAAGTGACCAGTCACTTATTTTTTTGTAGCCAATGCTGCTTGCTACTCACAGTGTCAGATGCATGCCCCAGCTCTGCACCAGGAGCCATCCTTCCTCTTGTGTCTGTGTGGTGGCAGAAAATAAGTGACCAGTCACTTATTTCTCCAGTGAACAGGCCCACTCACCAAGTCAACTTGTTCCAAGGTGGGATCACCCTGGTTGTAAAAGTGTCAGTGATATTACCAAATAAGGAAATGATTTCCCACAACTCACCTTGATCCCTGGTCCAGTCCATCTGGACCCAGCCTTCTGCATGTGGGTCTTGAGACTCTGAGCATATTTGAATGGCCTGGGACAACCCTTGTCAGTACAATGACAAATGAACTTCCCCTCCTCATTCCTCTCCAGCACTATGGTTTGATTGGTGGCAGGGAGGTAAATTGTGGCCTGGGAAGAGCACTTCTTGCTGTGATTGATGTAGGTATTCTTGTTGGTGAAGCTCTGGTCACAGGAGGAACAGACAAATGTAGGCATGGCTGAGATGGTGGTGGTAAGAGAGAGAGAAGCAAAAGGGAAAAGTTCCCACAGTAAAAACTATATATATAAATACTGGAAAACAGTCCAGATGCAGTACCATCCCCATTTGGATTTCCCCATTAGGAAATATAAATGGTGTGCTCAGAACAAGTGACTGGTTGCCTATTTTCCTGAGGTGAGGATTGGTTGGTTGCATCAATGTGTGTGTTCACCTATGCCTTGTGACTGGATTCAAGGTGTCTGTCATCCTCTTTTCTGTCTTGGTATCATTCACCACCATTGGTCAAATAAGCCACCAGTCGCTTATCTGTGAAGGTAGTACCCAATATGCATTGGCTACTGGTCACCTTCCCAGAGAAGAGGTTGCATGCATGCAACTGTTTTTTTTTTTTGGAAGGTGAGTGTAAAACCTTGGTGCCCATCATCCCTCAGAAACAAGTGACTGGTCACCTATCACCTGCTTCATTCCCTTCCACTCTTACCAGCCAAGTCATGCTTCAGAAATAAGTGACCAGTTGCCTATTTCCCAGTGTGAAGGCACTGGGCATGTCAATGTCACTTGCAAGTTTACATTCTATGGCAGTCAGGTACCATTTCCTAGTCCCACCATCATTCCTCCTTGTCACTTGCTAGTCATTCTGCTGTCCTCACAAAATAAGCAATCAGTCACCTATTTCCTTGATGATAGGTTGCATTCACCTGTGCCCAGCAAGAAGGTTGCATGCATGCAACTTCCTTTTTTGGAAGGTGAGTGCAACCTCAGTCTCCATCATCACTTGGAAATAATAAGTGACTGGTCACCTATTTCCTTGGTGATGGGTTGCACTCACCCTCACCTGGTGCCCAGCATGGAGGTTGCATGCATGCAACTTCCTTTTTTGGAAGGTGAGTGCAACCTTGGTCTCCATCATTGCTCAGAAAATAGGCAACTGGTCGCTTATTGGTTGGTTGCATGTGGGAAAATGGCAGTTGCATGTGGGAAAATTTGAGTTGCATGTGGGAAAAGTTGCCTGCATACAACTTCCATATATGGGAGGTTGCAGGTTGCAGGCAGACTCCAGGTTGAGTCTGGAAAGCATATTATTAGGGGGTTACTTCCTGTTATTTCCAAACAACTGCTACTACACACCACTATTACCAACAACACTACTGCTGCTGCTGCTGCTGCTGTTACTACACTTACTACCAACACTACTACTTACACTGCTACTTACACTGCTACTTACACTGCTACTACCAACACTGCTGCATGGGGGGGGGGTTACTCAGGGGTCAACTCAGGGGGTTTCTTTGGGGGGTTTCTTTGGGGGTTACTCTCACCATTACTTGCTGTCTCACTGTCTACTGTTGTCTGTCTTCCACTGTCTCTGTGTGGGGGGGGTCAAACTCACTGCTGTCTCTGTCTTTGTCACTTGTGTCTGGGGGGGTTGCTTTCACTGTCTCTCTTTTTTTTTTTTGTCTGGAGGGGTCATTCTGTCTCTACTGTGTCTGTCTGTGCTGTCTCTTTCACTGTGTCTGGGGGGGTCTGTGTCTGTCTTTGTGTCTGTGGGGGTCTCTTTCACTCTCTTTCACTCTTTTTTTTTTGTCTGGGTGGGGGGGTCACTCTGTCTCTACTGTGTCTGCCTCTGCTGTTTCTGTCACTGTGTCTGTTTTTTTGTCACTGTGTTTGGGGGGGGTTACTGTGTCTGTTTCTGTGTCTGACACTGTGTGTGTGGGCAGTCATCACTGTCAAACTTTCTCTGTCACTGTGTCTGTGGGGGGGTCACTCTCTGCTTTTTTTTCTGTGTCTGTGTCTGTTTCTGTCACTGTCACACAAACTCTGTTTGTCACTGTGTCTGGGGGGGGCCACTCTGTCTTTGCTGTCTCTGTCTCTGTCACTGCTGCTTTTGTGTCTGTGTCTGGGGGGGTCACTTTCACTCTCTGTCTCTCTCTTTTTTTTTGTCTGGTGTCACTGTGTCTGTGTCTGCAGTGGTCCTGTGTCTGTCATGTCTGTTACTGTGGGGGGGTCCACTCACTCTTTGTCTCTGGGGGGGGGTCAAAGTTGTCTTTTTTTTTTCTGGCAGTGGGGGGTCACTCACAGCACAACTCATCAATGATTTGTGCCAACTAGTCACTACTCACTAATTGCTAGTCACTAGTTACTTTCCACTCCTCTGTTCAGAATAAGCTACCAGTCACCTATGTTGTGGTCAGTGGTCACTCACAGCACAACTTGTCAACAATTTGTGCCAACTAGTCATTACTTGCTACTTGCTAGTTAATTGCTACTCTGCTCAGAATAAGTGACCAGTTGCCTATTTTGTGGTCAGTGCTCACTACCAGCACAACTCATCCATCATTTGTGCTGACTAGTCACTACTTGCTAGTCACTAGTTGGTAGTTGGTGGTTGCTCATTACTAGTGACTTGCTAGTTCTGCACTCCCCAGAATAAGTGACTGGTCACCTATTTTTTTCTGAGTCACAGCACAACTTGTCCACAGTTTGTGCCAATTAGTCACTACTTGCTACTTGCTAGTCACTAGTTGCCAGTTGGTAGTTGTTAGTTACTAGTTACTCACTAGTTCTGTGCTCCCCCAGAATAAGTGACTGGTCACCTATTTTGACAGTGCAGTGGGCAAACTCAAGCATGACTGTGGCAAAAAAAGGTGGTCTGTGGGAAACTCTGGTGGACTGTGGGAAAGTCTGCAGACTCCAGGTGGAGTCCAGCATTAAGCTAGTTGCTAGTTACTTGCTAGTTCTGCTCTACCCAGAAATAAGCAACCAGTCACCTATTTCCTTGGTGATAGGTTGCATGCATGCAACTTCCTTATATGGTAGTTGCATGTGGGAAAGTGGCTGTGTATGGGGGAGGTTGCATGTGGGAAAATATTCCTAATAAGGAACTTGCATGCATGCAACTTCCATATATGGACAGGTTGCATGTGAAGTCAAGCTTGACTTCAGAAAGCATATTATTAGAGGGAGGCTTTGAGGGGGGCTGCAAGGGAGGTTGCAAACACAGCTTCAGTAGCACACATGGCTCTGAGAAAGGTGATGAGGGGGGCTGAGAACATGGCTGTGGGGCAACATGCACAAGGCTATGGGCCTTTTCTATGTCACTTACCGATGAGCAGAACAAATCAAAAGAACCTGGGTCACCCTGAGGGGGGAGCTGCAAGGCAGTATGCACAAGACTATGGGCCTCATTGATATTGTGCACCAAGTTCAGTTTTTGGTCTTTTGCATAAAGGGATTCAGCAAGGCAGAGAAGAGGCTTGCATCAATCTGGGCAGGAGTATGTTCCAACAATACACAGCAAAGAGATATGATTTCTTCTGGATCCACCAAAGCACCCTTCCTCAAGCATTGATAAAGGGAATTGTCAAGTTTGAGAAGAACTGCTTGTGTCTAAGTCACCTGTGGGCATGTGGTCCATTACAACTCACCTCAGAGATATTATTTCATCCAGATCCTCTGTTGTATCTTCCCTCTCAAACTGTGCATACAAGAGATTGGCAAGGTTGATGAGGATCGAGTGGTGATTCAGGTGCTCTGGGGGAATGAATTCCAGCACAGTGCAGCAGAGTATGATTTTCATGCCCAAATCACCATTGACTTCTCTGTCTCTGAACTCTTCGAAAAGAAAACAGGCCAGGTCATCCAAAGCTATATAAGCATCTGAAAAGCTTACCTACATAGGAATGAAAATGCAATTATTTGTCAGATTGATTGAGGATGATCTACCTCAGTCTCAACTATACCCTTGAGGTAATAATCTTACCCAGGCTCCAGAGGCCCTGGGGCAGGGAGGAGATTGTTAGGCCAGGTCAAGGACCAGTGCCACACTGCAAATGCCACACCTTGCATGGATGGTGGCAAGATGTCAAGAATGAAAAGTGTGATAATTGAGTGCAGGTGCAACCTCAAGGAGGGCTGCACTTCAAATGATGCAAACAACCTCAGTCAAAGGTCTACATGACAACTACTTCTCATACTACATGGAGGCAGCATAGGCTGAGGAGCACACTTGACACTTCACATCTGAGGCTTGACTTGGCATGCTACAAAGGCAGTTTGATTCTTTACATTTTGTCTTTGAGCTGGAGCATCAGACATTGTAATGAATACTTCAGATGACACTGGAATTACAAGAGAGCCCAGTGAAGCCTGTGACATGTGAAGAGCAAAGACCATCGAAAGGGCCTGCTTCTGTGAGTGCAACTTGAGGTTTGTACCTTGTTTTGGAAAGTCATGTCACAATCATCCAATGTCACACTACACAATTGAACAAAGTCCTATGTTCCACAAGATAACTCGAGAAGCTTAAGGTCTTTTGGTAGGGATCATGTGCCATACTTCTAACTTGTCACAACCTCAACTATGTAGACATGCCATAACATTTACCACATTGTGAAGGTTCAATGTAGTACAAGCTACCTATGCATCCAACCTCAGATTTTTTGTTGCAAGTGAGTTTGAAACTCAGACAATTGGGCAGTCCTAATGGCCTTTGCCTGTGGTGATATATCTGGCTGCAGTTTGTTTGGCACAATTCAACTCACTTTTGAGTTGTCAGTTTCTATTTATGCCTCTGAGCCCCCCATGAGTTCCCTCCAAGCTCCCCTTGAGATACCAAATTCCCTTTTGAGATTGTTGTGCACCATTTGGAAGTTTTGGTAGAACATCACTGGTTCATCCAGTAGTATTATCTGCAGGCTTGAGCACCTCAGATCTCAACTCAGGTGCATCCCTTCTTGCCCAAAGCTTATTGACTATGCACTGACTGCTCCCTTCACCAGATGCTTTGGTTCATGTGTTCATCTGGCTGCTGTTTTATAAGTGGGAGGGCTTTCATTCTGCTGTGGTTCCAAGTCCAATGGCATAACCACTTAGATACACTGTTCATATGTTTACATATCATGTGCATTGAGATGTACAGACTTTGGTGTTTTATCTCTTGTTATTGGGTGTGCCCTCTGGATATATTTGCATAAGGTGATTGGGGTCTTGTCCAAAGGTTGTTGCCTAAAGGAAGTTGGGGCCAAAGTTTATTGCCTAAAGTAGTAAGTCTTTGGGAAGAAAAGTGCAAAAATTTGTAGCATGAGTGTCTGGCTTTCCATACCATGGAAACATCCTGTGACAGAAACTGCAATGGAACTACACTTTATATTAGGGCCACCCGAAATATCAATCACCACATTGTGAATGCCCTACATCGCATTTCCTTTTTTTACAGATGCAAGCCAACTTTCCATGACCTCGTCCCATATAAAAGATGGCTATTGACAAGATAACCATGGTCAAAAAACTACCCAGATTTCTCCAACAACTCCTTTGCATGCTCAGAATGGCCTCAGAACCTCCCAAGATCAGAGGTCTGTTCACTGAGTATGAACTACTTGTCTTCTTCTCCTCTAGCATCGAGCCATGGTATGACAGCATTCATGACAATCCTGCCACTTTGAACTGTTTCATCATTGCAGTTCATTGCTACAAGAAGCAGGGTGGACTAGAGCATGAGTTTTTGTGGTTCGACATCTCTTCCCCTGACAAAGTGCACACTTCCATTGTCATTGCTGAGCAGGGTGGGGTTGTTTGCAATCCAAACAGGGACCCTTCTGGTCATGCTCTCATATTCAATTCATTGACTTATCTACTAATAATTCTGTAGAAGCCATACAATATACCAATACTATTACCCAAATAGACACTGTGACTGGGCCCTTTACTCCACCAGATGCCATCACACCACCATTCAACTTACTGGATGTTGCCAGAGATTCTGCTGCAAGTAGTGCTGATGAAAGCAGCTCACATGTAGACAAGGCTGCAAAGACCAACAGGAAGACAAAACAAAAGGCCAAGCATTTGGGTCATATCTCATCTACTTTGTCCAGTTCCTGGTGGTATGCCCATGATGTTGTCAGCTATGCAACCTTGGATAGTAGAGCCAGCACTGAGCCGGAGCAGAAGTGCAAGAAGGCTACTTGTATTTGCATGCTAACATTTTCTGAACAAGCTAGGCCATCTGCAAATGAGCTGGTGACTTTGCTTTATGTAACCTCAAAACACGAGCCAACTTACAACATTACCAACACACAGTGCTACTGGTTCATCAAAACTGTGTTTGAGGCACTGAAGTCCCTATTTGAGGGTGCTGAGAAAAACCCTGCAGACCATCAGGGAGGCACATGGAATGGGGTCCCAATCCCCATGAAAGGGAGCATAGATGAGGTATGCACCAAGTATCAAACAGCTTGGGCTGCTTTGGCCCAGGAGGTTGAACAAAAGTGCAGAGTTAAACAACAGGTAACATATTTCTCATTAGTGTTTATCATTTGTACCTACAATATCTTGAACAGGAAGAAGAAGAATGGTGGCAGGCACATGAGGAATGTCAGGCTGCAGAAGAAGTCACCAAAAGTGAACATGAGCAATGCCAGGCAGCAGAGGAGAAAATGCTGAGGGCAGAGGAAAGGTCACAAGCAGCAGAGGAAAGAGCACAAGCAGCAGAGGAAGCAAACGTGCAGTTGTTGCGAGAACTAGAGGCATTAAGGACAGCCAGGGCAAGCACTTGGCAGGTCTGATATATGACAGTGGTCACATTGTATACACTTATACCAACATTCTTTTTTGTCATGTCCAGTCTGTATACAGGTCTGTACTTACACTGTCAGTGGTAGATGATATATCATGGGTTCATTCTTGTCCTCTGGTAAGTACTGTGACAACAATAGTACTAGTGGGGGCTCTCAGACATGGTACACTGCTGAAATGCTAATGTCCTGCTGCTCGGACTATGCTATGGTTTGAGTGGCTACTTTTGATTCTGAAATGTTACACACACTACTTGTCACATCATTGTCATTAGCAATTGGTGAGCTGGGCACTGCACAAATCAGATGTCAGTCAGCACTGTCATCGACTGGCATTCATCCATTCCAGACTTGCCAATGTTCCATGGTGAAACACCTTCCATGGCAACCACATCCTCACAGCAATTAAAACATCTTTACCACACTCCCATGTGAGCAGTTTGTTCAGCAGAAGTTTTGTGTGCACTCAAAATTGCCACAAGCTGGGAGGAGCAGCCATGATGACTGCAATGCCATCATGGCTATCACTGTCTCTGACCACTCCAGTATGTCTTGCTCTGCTGTCTCATATGGTAAACACCTATTGCAGACATCACACTGTTCTCTGGCCTGGTGGGTCTGCCCTGTGCAGTCTCTCACCGAGTGACTACCTCATTTTCTATAAATGCACAACCATATACTTGTGGTCTAATATACATGCAAACACTTGAGGATTTCTCAAAAATTTTGGAGTTGACATCAGTTGACATCACTAGGGTCATACTCATGATGGCCAAGATACACATGAAAGATGGTGGTCAGGTGCAAACAAAGAGCACCCCTGAAATCCACTCAAAAACCATGCAGTCTAGTGACACTCCAATACCTCCATATTCCATGTACCTACCCACCTGCACATCCACCTCTTCAAATGTGACAGTGGTACTACTCTGCAGGGTGATAACATTGGAGAGGCCACCCACAGAACTGGGCACACAACTGCACATGGGGCCACAATGGGGGAAGGAGGAGTAATGTGTTAGGTACATTTCATTCCTCTTGGTGTTTGATTGGATATGGGTAGGGTTGGTTTCATTGTTTTGGTTCTTAAGGAGGACATTTCCAGGGGGAGGTGGGGGTTTCACTGACCTCAACCATGGTTTTTTTCATTATGTGGTGCTGGTGACATGTGCATCCAATGTGTTCAGCTGGACCAAATGGGATGGCACAATGTTACAACTGTCATACAACTGCAATGCCACTCTGGAGGAAAGACGATGAAGGGAAGACTGTTTCTAATGTGTGAGTAGTCATCTTTTGTTGGTCTCAACAAAAGGGATAATTGATGTGTCCTTGTGGTCAGTCCAGGTGTCACAGGTGTAGCCTTTACACATGGGAAATTTCCATATTTTGATCTGAGCAGAATATAATTCTAAAGGTAAATGCAGAATGTTTGCCAAAATATATCATTAGGTGAACAATTAAGACATCCTCAAAATAGAAAAGAAAATTATATATTTTGCTGTTGTCTAAATGTTTGACAGTAAATTATATTCTGTGGGAAATTTGAACTCTGACAAAAAATTATATTTTGGTGGCTTGTACTTGATCAAATATAATATTGTGCACTGTTACAGCAATCAAAATATAATTTTTTGTCAGAGTTCAAATTTCCCACAGAATATAATTTACTGTCAAACATTTAGACAACAGAAAAATATATAATTTTCTTTTCTATTTTGAGGATGTCTTAATTGTTCACCTAATGATATATTTTGGCAAACATTCTGCATTTACCTTTAGAATTATATTCTGCTCAGATCAAAATATTGAAATTTCCCATGTGTTACTAAGTCCCTCTTACCTTCTCCAGTGATGCCACAGAGTGTGAACAGTGACAAATTTGATAAACTATCAAACAAATCCTTTGTTGCTTTCAGCAATTTAGGCAACTCTGATTTGCTCACAAACACTGCAAGCATTTCACAATTTTTCTTGAGAAAACATGCTGAAAAAATTGAAGAAAGAGATACTCTTTCTTGACACATGTTTTCAAAGAGAAAAGGCAATAATAACACTTTGTTTTCTTTGCATGGTTTACTAAAAAATATTGATTGATGCTAATACCCATTAGTGAAGAACCTAATGGGCATTACCATTAATTCATGTTTTTTGGCAGAAAAGACAAAGAAAACACTACATTATATTCACCTTTTTTCTTTGAAAACAGCTGAAATAAAAGAGTATCTCTTTTTTCAATTTTTTCAGCATATTTTGGAATGAAAAATTGTGAAATGCCTGCAGTGAAAGACATGGAAGGTGTGTGTCATCCAAAACATCCATACATCCCACTCAACTCCTCATCTGGTGTGCACAAAAGTTGCCAGCTACCTCAAACAGGACAATGTCTTGACAATCTCTCATGGGGACTCTGGCATCTCCAATCCTTACAAAATGTGAATTCAAGAAACGATCCAAGAATATGGGCGACAAGCTCGACAGAGAAACAGGCAGGTGTGTCCCTCATCTTCTCAGAAAGAGACCGCACCGTTCCTGACTTCATATGCAATGCTTCCACAAATCTCATCTGCCAATTCGCAGCCAAATGCAAGCACAGTCACGAAGCTAGCCAGAACGCCCAACCTGGCACCATCAAACACAAGCAGCTCTCCTCTGTCGATCAGCCGTCCCCTGCAGCCCCAAACAGTGTACTCAGTGAACCCGATCTCAAGCCCTGACCCGAATTCGAATTCAAGGAGCTTCATGTGTTGTCAACCGCTAGATGCAGCGTCAAGCCACTTCTTTGTCCAACCACCATCGCAGGCGACGACTCATTCAACGACCGGGATTCATCTACCCCCAACTATGGCATCCCGTAAGCGAAAATACTGCCATGCGTAAACTAGAACAGCCCACACTCAAATTCCCCTTTTTGTTCTCGAATGATTTCGGCCTTTCAGCTCTCCTATTAGCATCTCCCACGTTAACCACACCCGTGAACTACGACAAAGATGTCACATGCTCTTTTTCCATGTCTCCACCCCTTGAGTATCTTCAGGCCAACCATCGAACTCCCCCTCGACGAACCCCTTGACCCCTGCAACGAAGAGGCGCTGGATAACAACACTGCAGCCAATGCTGTGGGAGACAGTGACACCATTATGTAAGATGCGGACACTCAATCGCTTTCTTCACTACTCCTGCATTCCTCCTCACTGGCACATGCACATGGTCACTCGTGTTTGCTGTCCTGTTCCACCCTCTTGCATCTGCATTCACAATCATCCATTGGACCGTCATCCTCTAACTCTCTTGCATCTCCGGGGCACCATGTTTCTCCACATCATCCTTCACAAGCAACCTCGCATATCCTCTCATCTCTCAACACACGTTCTCTTCTCACTCACGGCGATCGAGCATGGATTTCCCATTTTTCACTCCGTACGGTGTGGTCTGTGGATCGGTTTCAAACACGTTCTGGCATCCTCCAATGGTGAATGCTGAACCCGATCAGTCCCCCCAGCCATTCATTCATCCACCGATATTGATATTGTTGCCAGATGATTGGCTGACCGGTGGTGAGGGTGGTGGGTCTTCTTCATTGGGTGCTGCTACTGTGTCGTCGACGTCGTCGCCGGGTGTGGTTTTTGGTGCGTCTTCGGAGTCTGGTTCGGTATCCGTGTTGAATGATGAGAGTTCAGGTGAGGTTGGGTCGTCTTCTTCCAATGCTGGAGGAGGAGGGGGAGGGGAGGAGGAAGTGCAGGAGGATACTTGTTCAGTGCTGGCTTCCGTCCGCCCATGCTGTTACCCGAGGAGAACTTGTTTGCGACGTATTTTCATCCCCCGATATTGTTACCTTCTGAAGATGGGGTCGCGCAACAGGAGGGAGGGGATAGTACAGTGTCTTGTGTCGCTTCACGAACGGACGACGGTAGTCGGCGAGAGTAGGGTCAAGTTTACTCTGAACCTGCGACATTCAAAGTCATTCCTTATCCTGTGCTCTGCCCTTCATCAAATTTTCTGTCCTATTTCTCACTTTCTTTTTCTTTTCTCTCTCCCTCCATCATCGCACATCTTTTGGCTTGACTTTGCAAACTCTTTTCTGGGGAGTAGACGGCATGGCAATCCAACGATCCGAAAGAAATGTGTATCCAAAGCGTTTTTTTGGTTCCTCGTGTCCCTCACCTTTCCTCTCGTGGGTTTACATTCACTCCGTCACCATCCATGATCTTCGAGGCTAATCTCCCTTTCATTCTATCCCAGATCCCTCTCTATTCCTCGTTTATCTGTTCATCTTCATCCAGGCACATATATATATATTTCTTCAATTTCTTCATTACTATCACGAAGTGCAAAGAAGATTTCAGGCTCGATGGGGAACGACGAGCCATTGTGTGTAGCCTTATGTAGTTTACATACGTATGAGCAGTGTAGCACGATATCGGTGTTTTGTATGTAGGTACTTGGCAGTAGTAGCAGTGCAAAGGGCTTTGCATATCAAGCCCCCCAATTGATTGTTTTTTGTCTTGGTTTCTGCGTGCGTCATATTTGACTCATGAATGAAGTGGTGTAGATTATGTCATTTGGGTTGTCAAAGATGCAGTCTGAGACACCTGTCGAACACACGAAACAACAATGGCTTCCACCATTCGGTATCTTACTGCCAAGATTGCCAGGGAGGTATGTGTTAGCTTTTTCCATCGAAGCTCTTGTGAATTGGATGCATGCACATGCACTACTAGATCGACGAGGAGCTTATGAGTCAGGCGGGACTCGGAGCGTTTAGCTTGGATTGGGTATGTATAACTGGCTCTTTGGGTTTCGTTGGAATATGTTGGGTGAACCGAATGCATCGTGGATTGTAAAGTACGCACTACATGGCCTTGCTTGTCCATACGCAAATGGACGAGCATCACACATCGCATGCTACCCCCAAAAGTTGAGGAACTTGCAGGGCTCTCTTGTGCACAAGCCCTCACGAAGGTGTACACTCGGGACACATATCCGAACGTGTTGGTGTGTTGTTGTGCTGGGAACCAGAATGGTGACGGGCTTGTTGCTGCCAGGCATCTCGGTGCGTCACAGTTTTTTGGATCGGTTATTGGGGTCGTGCTCCCAAATGATACGTGGGTAACGGGGACAGTGGTGGAGTACAGCAATGTTTGGGTATCAACCGGTGGTGTGTATGCCCAAGGCGAGGGGTTCGAGGTGGGTTCTTTGCATGTTCATTTCAGTTACTCCATAGTTTGGTTTTCAAGACATATACAAAGTATGTCAATATCATGGGTCCTTGTGCAATAACTAACGTATGCGATATGAAATTATGTATACACTGCGATATATGCACGCCAACACTAGCGTCTCCATCAACAATGTGACAACATGGACATCACCACGTTTCCGTCCGACGTATCTGCCCTCCAAACAGCCCTTCCAACCACCCACATTATCCTTGATGCCATCTTCGGTTTCTCATTTCAAGCACCTGTCAGAGCACCGTTCGATGTGGTGCTTGACAGGATTCAGGCGTCTGGCAAACCGATCTTGTTGGTGGATATACCAAGTGGGTGGGATGTCGAGAGAGGACCGGATGTGGACGGCCTAATAATCTCCTCCCTGCCCCAGAGCCTCTGGGGCCTGGGTAAGAATATTATGAAAATATAATAAAACAAATTATCTTCACTTTCCAATACTCTTCAATTAGGGCATGTGAAAACATTGAAACTGCCACTGCATATCCAAGATACAATAACCATTCCAAACACGTACAGTAATAATTGACCATGCTGACCTTCCTATCTAAAAGCAAACCAAAAAAACGTATATCAACTCCCGCTACCCCTCTTCCCATCCAATGCTGCCTGAATCATCGAAATCGTACTCTGCATACTCCTGTGCATGGATGATGGGCTCTTTGATCGACGCTCATTCACAGCTGCGAAAGGTGGTGGGGGTGTCGGAGGAGAGCTTATACTAGACGCACTCCCAGTAGGCGAGGATGCACGATCAAGGAGGGGCGTGCCCTGAGCGTTCGTCGTCGGAGGGTGTGGGCGAGCGGTTAAGGCGCGAGTGTGATTGCAATTGTGGGTGTGGGTGTGGGTGGGCGTTAGCGTTTGCAATCGAGGAGGTACCAGAGGATGACGGGCAGAGGCAGTGCACGAGTCAGGAAAGTCCGGTCCGGGACTTTGTCAAATCGCACTGGTGGAAGTCGTTCGTTCTCAATATCGGATCGGCGTCTACGAGGGGGTGAGGAAAGGTCGAGGCATGTGAGCAGTGTGTCTGAAACGACAACAAAGGATGAATCGATACGTACGCATCTTCGAAACTCATAATCGCTTTTTTGATGCCTTCTGCACCGAGGGCTAGTGTACCGTAGGGTAACTTCCCCGTCGCAGATATACTTTTGAGCTCGGAAACGTTCTCTGATTCTTCGCTACATAATGTGACCAAGTACCGTGAGCACGACCACTGCGAGCAGCTCGTTTATGAAGAAAGAATTAACGCACCGAAGAAGTGCAAACACGCGAGCCATACGTCCCACAGCGAGAATCTTGTTCTTAATGACACGCCTTCTGTCTTCGGAATGGGAAGGCGAGGACGCCATCGATGTAATAGTCTCTTCTTCGAGCTCTTCCTTGGTGCAAGTGTTGAGAACCGCGACAAGCATGTCCGTGACTTGTCGCAAGATAGTCGTCAGCCACGACACTAAAGTGGAAACAGAAGTGAGACTAACTTTTCTCTCCCACGAATGGCAAACTCCATTCAAACACATCTTTAAAATTTGGAAGCCAATATGGGTGAGGTGTGCAATTGAATTGAGTAATATTCATTGTATTATTCTCGTATTTCAGCACAGCAGCCTTGTTGTTGTATACGTCAAGATAATTCGGTGCCGAGAATATCGTGATAAGAGCAGGGAAGCCGGTGTTTTGGGCTTTTCTGTACATCCGAAAGCTAGAAGTGCCATCCAACCAAGTTAACAAACGCTCGAGGGTTATCGCTGGAATGGAAGGAAGAAAACGGAATGAACTCACCCAGCATCCTGAGCCTCATGCGCACGTACGATCGATAATAAATTGTTTCGTTCAAGGAACTTACAGGTCGCAGCGTACCTGCGCAAAGGCGACAAAACGAGTTCAATAAGATAAGCTTGTTGCCATGGAAGATCCTCACGTAAAGAAATACGAGCAACCTCGGACCTGGTTGTTCAAGAAACCGTCTGTCGTTTTCTCGGACCCGAAATCTTCGGTTGGATCCGACCAGAGGATGTCACACATTAACCCGTGCGTGGGTGGTTCGTGGAAACGGTCTATCTGGATCGGCAAGCAATGAAGGTTAGTAGGGCGTAACGTAAGGATAAACTCCCACAAACAAGGAGGGGGGACACAACTTACGTTTCGGAGGTCATCGATAGTGAAAAGTTCGGGGGAGAGTCCGCCGTGTATACAGAGAAACTGTTTGTTCATGATTGCTGCGAGGGGTAGGGCACAGAACGACTCCATGCAAGCGTCATATACGCGCTCAGAGTACTTGTGTTTGCCTGAAACGAGAGTGAATTATCAGTTCAAGACAATGGTGGGGACATACATTCGATTTTGAAGGTGAAGTATTCGGTCAGACGACGGCATTCGTGGTTTCCTCGGAGAAGGAATATTGCGTTTGGGTTGTGTACTTTGAGCGCCCACAGATAGAGAACGCACTGAAGAAGAGAGACGTGAGCTGAATGGACAATGTGGAGGCGGTATAGTACCTCGATACTAAAATATCCTCGATCTACGTAGTCTCCCAGAAATAAATACCGTGTCGTCTCTGGGCTGCCGCCTTTCTCAAAGAGCTTCATGAGGTCGTACTGTATATGTGGTGTCAGCAGCTGCATGGTACGGCACGCGGAAAAGATGGACTAACATATTGACCGTGGATGTCCCCGCAGACTATAAGCTGGTGTGTCAGCGTATGAATTATTACGATGGTGAAGGATCGTAAACAAGGTGGCCAGTGAATGCTGACCTGTGATGGGAGCATCGACGTCGAGGACGTTCGGTTCTGCCCGGAGCAGCGCTGTTGCCTTTTCGATGATCCAAAGCGCATGATCTTCCCTGATCCGACCCTCTCTGAAGAAGTGGGTCTTCAGAAAAGGGAGATTCGGTTCGGTATGGTCCGGCGAGGCGAAGAATTGAGAATCGGTAGGTACATCTGTGGCTGGTGCGAGGACCTTATCGAGGAGATTAGCTTCGGGTCGAGAGACGTCATATTGAAAGCAATATTGGACGCACGTCCTTGACGATTCGTTCCCGCGTGCTAACAGTACTGCCATTGTCGAGCCGCTGTCTTGAGTAGTCAATGGTGGGAGCGCGGTTGTTTCTGAGTTGGATCTCTTGAATGGCCCTATACATCTGGCCTTGGGATGCGACCATCGCGCGGCACACTTAGATGGGGATATTCGTCCGCTGGATCTTTATAACGGTCTAGCTTGTCACAGCACCTGTGCAAGCAGTGGAATGATTATAATGATCCTGTGCTGTACCACCAAATGAGTAACTATATCCCACTACTTCCTTGGAGCTTGCGAGTCGTCATTCACAGCTCGTCCGCCACAGCAAACAAAAGAACAACACACAAGTACTTACTTAAACTAGGACTACTTACTATTTTATCTGTTTGCTTATATATCTCAAGATCTCACGTCCAGAAGTTACACACTTGGGTCACGTGAGCAAGCAAGGACAAACTGGGCCCTTCCTTTTCATGCGATCACTGATCTCTTTCGTCGGTGGGGTTGCCTCGAGAGTCAACTAGTCATGTCTCTGCCCGTGCTTCCATACGATCTCTTGTTTCACATTGCTCAATATCTCGACATCGATGACATTCACAGCCTACAAGTCGTATGTTTTATGTCCCTTTCGAAGTACACAGATCAGCTTGACCTGAACCGTCCCAGACATGCAAATCCCTGAGATCATTCACCCTGACGCGTCCTGTCTACCGCTCCTTGGCTCATGCTTTACTCTGCCGCTCCAGACCCTTGCCTTTACCCGCATTCCGGCGACTCGCAGATATCTCCACCGAGAACCTCATCACAGCCGTGGATAGAGCCCATACATTCGAAAAAGCTTGGAGAGTACGCGCACCAAGACCTGCGAAATCGTCTCCCTTACTGGCCACGCCTGGTTCTTTCCCTAGCACTGGGCAACTCCAAGATCGATGGTACATCAAGATATCGGCGCCTCCCAACGAAGAAATCGATTGGTTATCTCCGATAACAGCCTCGTATACGCTTTGTGCGACAAAGAGCGGACGTGTAGTGTGTTGGGATGTCGCTCGTGACGTTTGCCTTGCAGAGTGGGATCCAAGGTCGCTTGTGACGCAGTTACGCAGGATGCGTGGGCCTTCCACCAATACCAACCATCATGAAAGCATTGGAGGGAATGTAAACGCCACAAACGAAAAAAAGTGGGAATTGTGGAAGTGTCGTGTCGAGTTTGACGAACGAGCCGTGTACTTTACGATGGCCAGAGTACTTAAGGGATCGTAAGTAAACCATCCCGTCGTTCGTCAGCATATACTCAACGCAGTGGTAGCTATGATGACAATCGGGTCATGGAATTTGTTTTGATGAAGTTGGCGTTCCCTCCTGAAGTTCCGGAACGTACCAGTCCATTTTCATCACCTTCGTCGAACCCATCAGCTCTGACCGACTCGTCACATTTATCCCAACCAAAATCACCCGTCATATCACCCCCCTCGTCGTTAACGTTCACCCCCAATAACTCAAAGTATCTTACTACAACGCCAACGTCGTCTTCGACAACTACCCCCCCACAGTTCGCCAATGTCGTCATCGACGGCGTTGCCGGTCGAGTTTGACGGTGCGGGGTACCAGGAACAACTAACGATTTCACAATCAAATCGGGCGTCTCCAGACGCATCTCCGCGTTCACTCCCCCATAACGGGATGCATGTAGCTGCCACAATACATGCCTCGGAGCCGCCATCACACTCAGAGGATTGCATAAGAGAGGTTACCACCATTGCGAAACCGACATTCCTCCCTTTGACATCGTTCTATACCACTGGTGTCGTGATGAACGTGTTTTTGTTGGATCCTCCCAGGCGTTTATTGAGCGCGTTCGTGTGGCTTGCGAGCAGCAATACTATTGGTGGGTGCTCGTGGCCCTTCTCGTCGAGAACTGTCTCAGTTTCGTGCAGGCTTATACGTCTTGCTTGATTGGGACAAGGATGAGTATATTTATGTGGATACTGGTGTGGGTTGTGTAAGTCATCTCCGGACTTCTACGACGCTGTTTCTCATCGATCGATGTGCGTATTGACATTTCGCGCAGCTCATATCTTCCAACTGGTCCTGCATTCTCCACGACAATCAAATCGTCATCCACTCGGAAGAAGCCGACGCCGCCTACCAACATTTCTACCCTCTCAATGCCCTGCGCAGTTACTCTCGCCCACGCAACGGAACTCTCAAGCTGAGCAGTCAACTTAGAAGCACAAACGAAGCCGTCGGTCATAATGATGGCAGTGTTGGAGAGGAGCCACAGCCACAGGTCCAGCAACAAGATTCTGTATTCATCCGGCACCATCATCTACCTTCAATTTCAGCACGGTTGCCCCCCGTCAGGTCCGTTTCGAAAAAATTTGTGTTTCCAAGAGTGGGTGTTTCGTCTGGCGTCGAGAGGGATGCTCCGTCGTCGACACCAACAACTTTGGAGACACTTTCGGTATTAGATATGCAACAGGCTGCAGGACCTTCGTCTTCTGCGGGATCCCCGAGTGGTGGCAGCAACGTCGAGTCCAGTGGGACTTCCGTAAATGAGGATGCAGGCATGAGAGTTACGGAAATATCAAGGGAAGGTAATTCGAAAGGAAAAGGCAAAGAAAGAGCTGTCGAGGATGATGATGCTGATGTTTCGCCGTCTCGGCCTTCTTTGGACCTACCATATTCAAAAGGAAAGGGAAGAATGCGGGAGATTATAGATTCCAATGCACAGGAACAAGATGGTTTATACCATGATGGGGTTGAAAATCTGAGTGGGTTGCCGGCGTCGAGCTCGTCATCTGCGTCTGCATCGGCTATGCAGCTTCCGGCCACGGTGGTAGCTCAACAGTCTACATCACTTGTTCCTATCCTCCAGCCACCCGAACCCGAACCCGCTCCAAATCCATACCCGTTCCCACCGTGGTATCCCGAATCTGCACATTTTGTGAGACAGTGGTGGCCGACGCTACCTGGTGTCCCCCGCTTAAGCTGCACCGTTGTCCTACTGGCTACACACGACCCAGAAACACACCGTACTCGATTCGTGCTTGCTCAGCATTATTTCAAGGTTCCAATTACTCGGTCTATTGACACCGACAAGCCTAATTTGGGTTCATGTGCGGAAGAAGATGACGAGGACGAAGCCGAGGAGATGTTACATTTGTGGTATGTCGCGACCCCGTTTGAAGTCGTTTGCGTTCTAGATAGTCCAGCGGATAATGGCGAGGAGGATACTGGGGACCGACCAAGACCGTTAGTTGCCGTGGACTTCGGACACGCAGTGTGGGTGGAATATACTGCTGAACCTGGAGGCGTGTATGGTGTCGATGCATCTCGACTAGTCGGGAACGCCGCACCGTTTACTGATAGCGAAGAAGAGGACGGCGTGGAGGGTAGTACAGAGGAAGGCTCGAGTGATTTGTTTGAGGGGATGGGAGACGGTCCGGTTTCTCAGGGTGTGCAGACAACGACGGAACTGCAAACGGGGGACGGAACGATATTTGATCGGCGACGCCATCGTGTGCCCAAATGTTTGCGGTTCGTGACGTTCCCGCCTGTTCATGCGGCGAGCGACGGCCGTCGCGGGAAGGGACGCGCCTCCAACAGAAGGGGTAGAACCAGGGAGGAAGCGATCGTTCGGACATTGGAAATTCCAGAAGAACTGGACTTGGACGGGGTGGAAACGATTAATATCGACCAGAGTCAGGGAGCTGTGATTTTGTCCGTGAAGGAAGGGAAGATTTTTATTCTGAGGTACGAGTGAGGTTGATCGGAACGTTTTTTGTATTAGTTGTAGCACATGGTAAAATACCTCCATCATGCTTTCAGTCGGTTGCAACCAATCCATATACACTAGGCACACTAATACTTGGAGGGAACCTCTGGCAACACACAGACTCATGTGCTGATTCCGGGTCCTACCACGTTGAAACCGAAGCTTTTGCGCGTGTCCTTCGGTGATTAGTACGAAGTTGCTCTGCTACCAACAATGTTGTGTACTCTCTCTGTTTCCACGAACAATCACAAAGGGTTTCCGCAAGGTTTTCAGATAGTTTATTTCGCGCCGCCATCCCGCTGGGTTACAAAGTGATCAAACTGACTTCATCATCCCTCACTAAAATCCTGCGGCATCTCAGTCCACGATGAATAATACTTCTACTGGTTGGTAGGGGTGAGTCTTTCATCTCAATTCACCGGAACGGGTTCCATCGTGACGACGTGAAATACAAGACCCGTCGCACCCATCGCCTTGAACTCCACGAGGCAACCTGGCCATGTTACATATCAGCATGAGTTCTACACGAGCGAAGTGGCTGGCAGCACAGTGGCACCTCGCAAGTTGGGTCGCCGCCTGCGCCAGGTCTTCTTCTACTACTACCATAACCTACGAGCATGCTACCTCTTGGTTTCAACCCCTTCGGTTCGTGGGGAACCCCGACGACGAAAACACAGCCGCTTCCACCCAAAGTCAGCTATAACGAGCCAGCGTTGCCGTCTCAGACAGAGAACTGGGAAAATGTAGGCGGTGTTTCGCCTACTGCGGCGTCGATATCTGCATCCACCGATGAGCATGATGGCGGCTTTGTTGACGTCCATAGAGGCGATACAGGTGGCGAAGATGACCACCCCACTTTCTCCCACAATCCTCGGGGGAACCTGCCTCTCTCCAGCAGCACAGTACCAATCTACCACGTGTGGCGCAGCAGTCCCAAGACCGATCCCCCCAGAAAGGCCCGTCAAGGGAAAGCCCAAATAGTACGGGAACAAAGCAAATCTTCCTTCGCTACCGTTAGGAGAGGGTTACATGACCCTGAGGTTGACTGCTGTCTTGAAGGAAGGAGAATGAGGGGCTGAAGGTAACCGTACGAAAACAGACCGAAGAGATTGAACGACTCAGGGAGGAGAAAATCGCTAATGACGCCATGTCCAAGGACGAAATCGAAAAGTTGCGATCGACTCTGCAGCAAACCGTGCGTCGGGTAGAGATTGTGACGGTGGAGCGCGATCGGTTGCGGAGAGACAGGGATGGAATCGTCGCCAGCCTCACAGCTGGGAACGACAAGCATAAGGCGGCGTTAGCGAAGCAGGCGGAAGAGTTTAAAAGCGCGTTGGAGGAGATGAATCGTGACCGAGCACAAGCCCATTCCGAGCTGCAAAAGCTGCGAAAAACATTGGAGAATTACGCGGCTCAGTTGGAAGGAAGCTTCACGCAAAACGAGGTACTCCAAAAAGAGAACAAGGAACTACACACAAAGGTCAACCGGATTCCTGATTTAAACCAGCGGCTTGAGGCGTCGGCTAGGGATATCGAGGTTGCGAGGGAGGAGTCTTCGACGCTAAGGAAGGCGTATGGTCAAGTTATGGCCTTACTGGATGATCGTACATCGGAACTGAAGGGAGCACAAAGCTTCCTTACTACTGCAGATGCGTTTTCTGGAACGGAGGTCCTCAATACGTTGCAGAGACTCAACTCAGAAATCCTCCAGCACACAGCATTCATAGCGGAGTCCATGATAGAGTCTTACATGCCCGACAAGGTACCTGTGCAGACAGAGGAGCAGATGGCGGGAGCGAATCGCGTTACTGGCGTGATCGGACGCGCCATTGTGCACTTTCTCGGGGCAAAGAAACACAAGGACGATCCGATCCTCGTACAGATCGCTTTCCAGGCGTACTTCGCTCACGTGCTTCAGTGGATTGCTCGTGCTTGGAACATCGCTGGAGATGAGACACAGAACCGGCTCATCGACCAAATATATGAGAGGGTGCGTGACACAGGTCAGTAGTCTCACAAAGGTCGTGGAGGTCGTGGAGGGAAGCTAATGTCCTGCAACCCGCAGAAGCACAAGCTATATCTGGTCGTTGGCGTGCACTCACGCGCGCCAACGTTCCTCGACGGCAACGTGATGAGCTTCAACTCACTTCTCTACTTACCACGAAGGTTCTCTCCGGCCTTGCTGATATCCTCTTGGTTGCCGGGTGCAATGCAAGTCAAACAGAACTCGTTAAAGCACTATCCTCGAAGTTCAGCGAGAAAGTGTCGTTCCTCGTCACCTTGGCCGTGCGCGTAAACAAGATTGTCGGCGAGGATGTTACCTCGGGTGACTTGGAAGTTTTGACGGTTCCTCCGGCATCTCTGTTCGACCCTGCCAGCATGGAAGACGTGTACAATGAGGCGGCTTCTGGAGCTGGTGCCAGAGTATTATGCACAACCGACCTTGGTTTGAGGAAGCGAGTTAGGGTATCCACGACCGGCGAGAAGGAAAAGCAGTGGGCGGTGACCATATTGCTTAAACCGAAGGTGGCTCTCGAGTCCGTCGTCGAGATTATGGACGATTGAAGGGGGTAACTTGTAACGCATATGGTACATTGTCTATGACTCCTCTACCTTGACTCGTTTATTATCTGGTTTTCGTATCATGTTAGTTACACCTTCACAGATCCAATAATGACATCTACGCTTGCCTACGACAATGCTCTCCTGGGACATCACTCTCTTAGGCACAGTGTGACCCATTAATTTGGCAGACTTGCCAACACCTTGAGGTATTTCTTTAACTTTACTAACATCTTGATTGTGGGAGGTGTCCGTTGTTGGAAAATCGGGATCAGTTGGTTGTGTGGTCTGGTTCAGAGTGCTGAATGCTGCAAGCAGTTCTGCAGATGGCTGATAATCCCTGTCAATGAATGCATGGCCTAATTGCATGTTAGTATTATCTCCACCTCCATGGTGCCCCTCACCCAAGGCTGTCTCTGGTTTGGAAACCATATCACTCTCAAGTTTGATGATGCCAGGTTTGCTATCTTTTTCTAAGTCAGGTTTGAAAGATGAAAGAAGGCCCTTGGCATCCTCTTCTGATAGTAAACAGTTCGAAAATGTGAACACAGCTTAGCCAGGTTGAACAACTTACCCATCTCACATGGATCACACTTTCCCAACAACTTTGGATGCTCTCTGTATTCAGGCTCTTGTTCTGTATGCACTTCAGTGTGTTGTTGGGGGATTGGCAAGGCAAAAGCAGATAGAGTAGAAGGAAGCTTGGCCCATGATGGGTATGGATATGGTGACTTGATGGGTACTGAATGAAGTGGTAAAATATTTGGAAAAATTCCTCCCAGTTGTCTGAAAATGCAGCAATGCCAACATGAATCAAGATCCAGCTTTCATAGTTATACAGGAAGCACTTACGGTTGGCAGGATCACCATTATTTTGCCAGTTGTACAGAAACACTAGTGTAGACTGTCCAGCATCACCATGATGCTTCCATCCTTTAACAAAGGATGGCCAGTGATGTTCACCTAGTAATGGTGAAATATCTGTCCCAAGTGGGAGTTGCACAATTGTCTCATCACGCTAAATTCATTTGCCTTCAGTTTACATAAACTGGTAGACCATGTACACTCACACTTTTCATTCGATAAATGGACTCTATGTTGGACACACTGTGACCCCTACCTGCTGCATCCCAAAGCACATAGGCAATCCACGTCCCTACCCGATCATAATCTTGTTGTGTTCTCTTGGGTGGAGATGCTACAGACCATGGTCTGATTACAACGACGTAAGTAGCAGACGGTGAGTCTGCATACGGTGGGCCCCTTGACTTAGGCATGTGACTACTTGCATGGTGTTGGATAAGCACTGCACTTCCTCGACGGCTGAGACTTACAACTTATATCTAATATTTTTGTGAGTGTGTAAGTCGTTGAGACGTAGTATATCTTTGAAGATGAGTTTAAGTATTCATGGGACATGCAACAGGAGCATTGGCGACAGACCCAGAAGAACACGGAGCAGACAATCCCAGGTCCGGATCCTATGAGTGTCAGTGGAAGTCAATCGCGTCGAATGACACGATAAGTTCAGCCGCTGTTCCCGTTTGCTAGTAGTAGTAATTGGAGCGGTGGTCGCTATAGTAAACAAACGAGCGATTGTAGTTGGGACCATGCCAATAGGATAATCTCGCCGCTCGTCCCTCTGACTTGTGTATGATCCCCTTCAATAACTGAAATCAGTGCAACACGCAAACCCAGGCGCTTCTTCCTTACACCTCGTAGACTAACACCTGCTAGTAGCATGGAAGCCGTCGTGCCCCAGGAGATAACTAGCGAGCTCACACAGATCCTGGCAAATCTCGTACTCGGTGACAACACAATTCGCTCAAAGTACGAGATACCACGAGATTGCTTGCTTCTTCATCCAACACTGACCATCTGTTATCATAGTGCTGAGAAGGTAGTTAATGACCGCCTCGCCCAAACGCCAGATCTTTATCTGCTCGCATTGGCCCAGTTCGCCATTGCAGCAGATACAGAAGTGGTGAGTAACCGACAGTCGACCCAGATCCTCGCGGATGATCAAAATCGGCATATAGATGAGATCTTTTTCACTCGTTCTTCTACGGCGGCTCCTCTTTCGCCCTCCTCCCCAACAGCACCCAAAAGATCCTCGAATGACGCTCTACGACCATATGTCAACCCAGGCCCTTACCACTCTCGAGCGTCTGCTACTCCATTCTTTGTCGCATGAGCCATCAGATTCAGTGCGGAGAAAAACAGTCGACACTGTTTGTGATCTCGCTAACAACGCAATGAGCCGCGGACGCCCATGGCACGCCCTTCAGGCCCAAGCGTTCAGCATGACACAAGTTGCAGAGATCGGTTTTCGCGAGTGCGCCTTCAGAGTGTTTTCGGGAAGCCCGAACCTTGTCATAGACCTCCAAACCGAGGCCGTTCTGTCCGTCTTCCAAAAGGGTCTGCAGGACTCTCACAGTGTAGACGTACGCGCACGTCTGACATGTTCAATACATTCATCATTTCTCACTTCCTGTCCTATAGGTTCGACTGGCTGCCCTCAGAGCATCGGTCTCTTACCTGACCGCTTCAGATGTGAACCAACTGTCACAGTCGCTATCGCTACTCTATCCAATGCTAGACACCCTTCCCTCACTACCCAACGTACATCTGAAGACGTTTTTGAGTTCCTTGACATCACTGTGCTCTTCGCGCTCACATTTGTTTGCTCCTCATCTTACCGCTTTGCTGTCGTTCTTGCGTGCATTGATAATGCCCTCTGCTGACCCAGGGCCTACGCCCACCGTTGCAAAGCCGTTCCCTACTACCAGCCGTTCATTTTCCTTCCCGCCAGAGCAGATGCAGGGTGATGAAGCAGACTCTGAGGCTGCGGAAGATGAAGATAAAGAGCAGGTTAGGAGGGCAGCGTTGGAACTCATGGTTAGTCTGAGCGAGGCCAGGCCAGCGATGGTTAGACAAATCGATGGATGGACACCTGCTATCGTCCGCGCCTGCCTCGAAGGTATGGCAGAACTGCCTGAAGATGGTTTGGATACCTGGCTAGAGACGGATGTAAGTTTCCTGCCCTCACTACTCCTGTGTAATAACCTCCACATATAGCCTTCCGATGATGCCATCGACGAGACCTACCCACATGTGTACGATCAAGCGCTGGATAGGCTCGCCTCTGCTTTAGGGGGCAAGGAAATTCTGCCCCCCGCATTCCAACACATTCCATCCATGTTAGTAAATTACGACTGGCGACAGCGGTATGCAGGTCTAATGGCGATTGCTGCCATTGCTGAGGGCACGAGTAAGGTTCGCCCATCACTATCTATCATTTCTTATCTTTTTCAAGCCGTTTCCTTCCGCACAGATCATGCAGATCGAGCTAGGAAAAGTCGTAGAGTAAGTGAACACCTTTAGGGGACCACCATCACATCTGATCGCCTGGTACAAGTCTCGTGACACCCACGTTTAAAGATGGTCATCCCCGCGTCCGCTACGCAGCGTGCCAGTGCTTGTATGTTCGAGTTTATAAGAGTGCGGCCTTGCGCTGATTCTAGCGGCCAGAGGTCAGCTGTGTACGGACTTGGAGGTATCAATGTTCAGTGTCTGCTTGCGCTACAACACCATTGACGTCTATACGTTAGGAAATCATCCAGGAGAAATACCATCAGCAGCTATTTGCGGCTTTAATTCCGACATTGGAAGCTCCAGAGCATCGGTACGTTGGTTGGTTTAGCTATTGCGTGACACCGTAATCTTGTCTCCACCAGTGTTCACGCACACGCTGCCGCTGCACTCATCAACTTCTGCGAGGGTGTCGAACATGATACCCTGGTCCCTTACCTTGACCCCATCGTAGAGCGACTGCTGAGAATGCTAAATGCAAATTCTGAGCAAGGCAAGCAAGAGAAACGCTACTGCCAGGAACAAGCGATTACGAGTTTAGCTATGGTTGCGGATGCTAGTGAAACTACGTTTGCAAAGGTAGTCGTTCCAGCGGACTCGCTTTTTTTTTTTCTTATACCCCGTTAGCATTATGCATCAATCATGCCGCTCCTTCTTAACGTGCTTCGGAATGCGAATAGCGCAGACCACCGAAAACTTCGCGTGAAGGCTATGGAGTGTGCCGGTCTGATAGGTTGGTGCCTGCCGAAGCTCATGGCTACGTTTTCTCATGTGGGGCGAAAGCCGTTGCTGTGGGCCGCGATATTTTCCGACCCGACTCGCGTACCCTCATAGATGCGTTGATTAATATTCAAAGTTTGTCAACCTTCTCTTCCTCCCAACATTTTCGTATTGAAACGAACACAGATTCTCCCGTAGACCCTTCGGACACAATGCTTGCTACATATTTAATCGCAACGTGGGCAAAAATATGTCAAGCACTCGGTCCGGAATTTGAACCTTACCTTCCTGTTGTCATGTCCCCACTGCTGAATGCAGCGAGCGCCAAGGCGGATGTTTCGATTTATGGTGAAGACGCTTTTTATCGCAGCAGATAGACAAAGCTAAATTGTATCTTGCCACTGCTTTCAGACGAGGACGACAGTAATTGCGAGCGGGAAGGGTGGGAAACCATATCGATGGATGGCCAGATTGTCGGGATTCGCACATCGACCATCGACGAAAAGTGTCAAGCATTTGATACATTGGTGATCTATTGTAGCGTGCTGGGAGGGCGCTTCGGGCCATACCTTTCACAGAGTCTTGAGCTCACGTTACCCGCCCTACAGTTTTATTTCCATGAGGGGGTTAGGGAGGCTGCATGCCGGTACGTTTCATGTGGTCCTTTCTCGTCTCTTGTCCTAGGGCCATGGGCGTACTGACTTCTCCGTCACAGATTGATACCCCTATTGCTGTCGTGTGGCAAGAATAGTGGGACGCTCACACCCCAGATGGTTCAAGCCTCTCTTCATCAACTCATCCGATGCCTGCGCACTGAGACAGACCCATCCTTCGTCGCCTCGCTTTACCGATCGATCATCGACTCATTGCTGGTGGTTGGAATGGGCGTGCTCATACCCGAGCTCGGAGATGGGCTCATGGACGCTTCGAAAGCACAGTTGACCACGTTCGCGGATAAACGAAAGATGCGCAATGGGCGTTCCGCCTCCGAGATTGCGGAAGAACGGGAGGATTTGGCATTATTGGAAGAGAATGGAAGAATTCGCACTGGAGGATATGGAGAAGCTGTTGAGACTGTTGGATCCGCAGCATTCATTGCTGATCGCTGTTGCGAGTGTGCGGGATCTCGGATTGAGTCAGTGGGAGACTGAGGATGATTGCGAGGGTTAGAAGGGAGTTGGTATCTTTAGCCATACATCTTGTTGTCTGTTGGTCGTCAGCCCGCCCAGCATTTGCTACCGTTGCGTGTGGATGTGGATATGAGGGAGCGATCCAGTGATAAGCTATACGCATATGCTTTCTTGGTGGCTCCCGCTTGTCCATCCCATGTCCAGTTGAAACTGTACTTGTAGGCGTGCTTGCATTGCTTTCCCCCCCTGCATTTGTCAGGCTACGGAACTTCAGGCCTCAGGCGTCGGAGTCCCAGAATCTACAAGGCATGCGTCATGGCAACTAGGAGTAATACCGATTTCGGTTTATCCGAGGCCGCGCTATCACCATGCTAATTCCACGCGGCTAACATCCACTGAGGTCACCCGCCCCCTTTGAACATATGACGGGGAACGAGGTTCGCAGTTACATGACATGGACAGCCACGTAGATAAGTTCCCGCAGAGCCCCAAAAATGGCTCGGCTACCTAATGATTGCAAGGAGGTAAGTGTAATTGAGCGACCGATCCACTACGACTAGAGCGCTTGACAGACACAGTAATAGGTAGAAAAGTGAACTGTACCCGAAACAATGCCTGATAAACCAGCAGACAGGGTACGCCATAGATCGAATTCGTATTACTGGCGATATGCGATTGCGAACATATTGCAGACGAGATCAAATACGTTAAGAATATGCTAAACAAAAATGAGAGATGCTAGAGAATTCCACACGTGATGAGCAGCGAGAAGAGTTAGTACATGCCCGAGCCGCGCCATGCTGCAATGAGGGAGTAGCTGACAGAACGCGTGCCGCCGGGTGGGTGATGATAACGGACAGAAGTTGGGTTGATAAATGGGGAAGGGAGGACGAAGGGAGGTAAGGTCAGAGTATTCCTGAGTCTTTCAGTGCGTTGCGTAAAATGGTCTCCTTGACGGCAGCAAATACGAGTCGGATATTTGAGGTGTCCGTTGCTTGCGTTAGACTGCGTGAACTGTGGTCACGTGGATAGATAAGATGCAACGGTGTGAAGGACTGACTGTGGGTATACACTCAATCTTGCCCGGTTTGCTTGCATAAACCGCCAAAGGATGTATTTGGCGGCCTTGTTGATATCTGAACCACCAGTGTATTCTGGGAAATAGTGCTCCAGTGGTACCTGGTCAAACATAAATTGAGCTTCGATGAAGGAGCAGAAAACGCAGATCACCTTTGGCAGTTTTACTTTGAAAACATCGATCTTGTTCAGGAACAATATGATCGATGTTCGGAGGAACCACCGCGAGTTGATAACAGACTCAAATAATAGTAAGGACTCGACCATACGATTCTGCCCCGACACATCAGCGGTGGACCAAGTACAAACGAAAGAGCGTACCTGCTCCTTTGCCTCGAGTAGCACTTGATCGTACTCACTCAGGGCGGTACAGAAAATGATGCTGGTTACGCTCTCGAAACAATGTATCCATTTCTTTCGTTCTGATCGTTGGCCGCCGACATCAAACATGTGTATCCTAAAAGCTATGTTAAAACCAACTAGTCGTGAAACATGGTGAGCTGCGTACGATAATTGGCCCATAGTGAAGTGGGTCTCTGTGATTCCAGTAGACTTTGCGCGGGCGCGCAAGACATCGTCTACCGTCGGAAGATAGTTGGGGGTACCTATTCGGAGTACTTCACCAAAGAAACTAGAAAGTAACAGTTCAAGGTCCGAGTCGCAAGTGAATGTTTTTCGGGACACTAACTAGGCCGCGCTGTCCATGAGGTAGAATTGACTGCTGTGGTCGAGGACGGTGGGTATAATCTTGTCTTCCCAGAGATCATGTATGGCCTTTGCGATGTCTGGAGAGAAGACGAAACTTGGCGAGGCGTCTACCCTGTAATCAAGAATCTTGTCTGCATTCTCCTTTAATAACATAGATGCGTCACATCATAAGCCGAGAAAGCGAGGCGCAAGGACAAACTCTATTTAACGGGTTAACACAGTCCACGTTGATCTTGCGCATTGCGAGTACGATTGCTTGGGCGCTGTCGAGTGTATTACGGTATATCGTGGGTCGATAAGTCATCAGTTCTTCGTTAGTGAAACCGTTTTGATGGATAATTTTCATCTGCTTGACGATCGTTGACTTTCCGGACTCCCCGGCCCCTGAGACACGGCAAAGACGATGAGAACGTCGAGCGAAAGACTGCATGAGGAACGCATAAAGGATATTTGGAATGGGGACGAGCCGCGGTAGCATTCCGTGGAGGTATGCCACAATGGATAGCACAGAAGAGGGGCTGTACAAGAGAGTCGACAATGAAGCTTACCGAGAAGTAATATTTTACATTCCTTCCTGAATTTCTTTGCATCCTCCTCGATTTGACGGTCGATAGCCGCTGATTTGGCCCTGTCTGCCTTTTCTTGGGCGGAAGAGGCGCAGTTGCCCATGATTCGGTGACGCGTGCGCAGCAACGGAATGGGTTGTAAATCCCGTCCGAGTTGATGAGTGTGGCTGCTCAGAGTAGTATGGATAGGGTGGATAAGCTTGCGTGCTGGCGGCGGGGGTATATTATAAACGAACACGGGCAGATTCTCGGTGGAGTTGCGTCTCAGGCCGGAGACAAGGCCGACCTTGCAAATGCCTTTGTCCCTCCATGGAAAGCGTGACAGGTCACCACGTCACACCTTGTCACCCAGCTGTCACGCCACTCTCTGCCAGCAGGCACTCAGTCGGTCCAATGGTTCACCACCGCGAACTGATGACTGTGATGGCCTCCGTAAGTGCATCATGACAGAGACAACTATGGCCCAACAGTGCAGGAACTAGCGGCCATGCCCTCTTCTCCATGGACTCTCTCCATCACCCCATCACAATGTAGGCTGCTGCGGGACGTTACCAACCTGTGTCTATCTGTTGACACAGCAGCAATAGCCACCCGTGTCGGCACGACATCCTGAGTCGCAATGTACAATCTGTAGATGTCCACGAAACCCACGTTCCGCCAGAGCTGTGACACGACCAGTTTCATATCCTGCGGTCGTCATTCGCCTGACATGCACGCACATGTGAGTACCAAATGGGGTAACCCGAACTAGCCATCCTGTCTATTCCAGGAGCCTGTTCCCATCTCGAGTTATATTGCTATGCAGCGGAGCATCCAGTTTGAAACGACCACCTCAAAGATAGGAAATTCAGACACCTGCAAACCTCTCATTGGTCAGCCCTCCCATTACTCGGTCTCCTTTTTCACTCACGGACAAGACCACGTCTACCGAGGATTAATGGGCCACAAACTTTACGCACCTCGCAACCCGACGGCGTCGACGGCATGTTGTCAACTTCTCAATCGTTACGTTTGCAGTTAAATCTTTGTTCACCTTCATGTTGCCGCATGGGCCTTGATGAATGACAATACTTAAAATGTTCTGATTACGACGTAATCGACGAATTGGCATAGTGCGTACGTATTCAGTCATAAAGGCGTTCTTTATCGTGTTTAAATGCCGCAGTCCGCTATTCCACTCGAAACACTTCAATCTATACCGCATTCGACTTTGCCTTGTCGTAAAAGTTAATGCACGTATGTAGAATAAGTAGCCTCAGTCGACTGACACTTCTGTTGTTTCGCTCAAATGCTTTAACCGCTTTAGCCCAATGAACATTGATTACGGGTGCCACAGCGCTATCATAACCTGCCCATATATCATCACACTCGAGAGTCCATATTGGTTTGCACAGACGAATGGCCGGGACGCCCGGTAAGTGATGATGACCAATGCTTGTGGTGGTACACGAGCTGGCTCAGAATGAGTTTACGAGAATGCCACATCGATCGCAGCGCGGACTAGTATGAAGTCATTCTTAACTGCTGATTGAACGTGGGACTCGTGATTTGCAAGTCTGGACGCACCGTCTTCTTCGACGGTGTCTGACGTGGACTGCCATGGTAGCGAAAGTAGGCAACCTCCAGCAGCGCGATCAGAATCTGATGCAGTCAGTCGCGGCACAGCGGAGGACTATGCACTGAATGCGAATGGATTTTGATTGATAGGTGGTTAGGGAAATGCCAACTTCCTGACCAGTATTCTGGCGTTCCTTTCTCGATGTTACTATTTCCTCTGGACTATGTGCATACATCATGGCAGGGGAGTTCAGCTGGAACTCTGTTTTACCCCAGCATAGAAACGACAGTTACCCAGAAACCTGAACCCTACATTTGCCGTTTCCACTGTCGGTCACTCCACTCTTTGATGTCATGTCGGAAGCGTACCTCCGTGTTCCATGCCATCCACATGGCACCCAGGTGCGCTGTACGCTTATATACCACTGATCAGGACTGCCTAGAGTGAGTGCTCTGGTGGACCATAGTGACTCAAATTTGCAGAAAGGTCAACGAGGGAGAATGATGGTGAGCTCAGACTCGATCGCTGGTTGAAAGAACGCAGTGGATTTAGAGCCAGCAAGCCGTGTGCATGAAATATGGAACAGGCGACCTACCCACCGTCAAAGGCCTCGAATGGCGCTGCATTCTGCGACTAGTGCGTGTTGTTGTGTGGCCATTTGAGCTGCACTGGCTACTTGTACCGATCGAAGTTCGCCGAACACGATTATGTAGATCTTGTCGTTGTCGTCTGTGGACGTTGAATCTGCCTTTAGCTTGTTCGATTCAAACCCAGCCCAACCACTGTACCGTTACATATAATTAGTGCTTTGGGCTGTCGTGCTAGTACTAATGAGCCCGGGGCGGAATTCCCAACTCCCATGTCCAGCGTTTCTTCCCCAACCTCGGCGTCGGCGTCCAGTCCAACGGGGATTGGTCCAACCAGCACCACCTCAACTGCAGCCCTATACCGTGAGCATCCTCCCACTCTAGATATCGCATGGTGTGGCATCCTCGATCTGACTGACATCACATCGCCTCATTATACATCGCAAAATGATCATTCCACTCCACCACCTTAACCCGACGATAACTCATGCGCCGCTCGACATCACCGACTGCTTGATTTCTTTTCCCACGCCCCGTATCGATAATGCCCACCACCATATTTGCCTGGTCGCCTGGAACGCCCGCAGTCTACACCTTTATCGGTATGTCCCCTTCTCGCTACTCTTCATTCGACCTACAAGTGCACGTCAGCCTAACTAACCAACCACGTACCCCTCCTCTATCCTTCCGTCCTCGTCATGTCCGACCCGCAACCCATTGGCTCACTCACCGGAACACCCATACCCCCTTTAAACGCGTCCTACACCGCACTTACAGCAACACTCATCCTCCTCCTCGGTGTTGCATCTGCCATCGTCGTTCGTAGCCTCATCCTTCGGCAACGACGTCAGCGACTACTTGACCATCCGCATCAGGGAGGCATCGCTGCTGGTGATGGCCGAATGTGGACGTTTGGAAATGATATCGGTCCGCAGGTGCAGAGGGGGTCCATAGGTGAGAAACCCGGTGTGTGGCAGACGTGGATACAGAGCCCTGGGGTTGTAGGTGGGGCCAGTGGACGACTGGCGTGGGCCAATATCAAGGTGGGTTTCACTTCCGTATATATGGGAAGAGATGTTCTAAACGTGTCTAACAACTCGTCGGTATCCAGCCTCTCAGCGTAGCATACGCCGACTCGGGAGAAGGAGAATCTTCACCCCAACACGCGGTAGGACCGCCACTGCCGCCTTCAGCAGCATGTGGAACATGGAGAATCCTCAGCCCATGTCGCAGACGTCCCCGATCCATGGAGTCATCCACTTCACCACCTACCATCAAACCACCGCCTCCCTCCCGGAGCCAACCATCCAAATTACGTGTGGCTGTACTCGTAGCCATGCCCACACCCGAATACTCTTTCTTCTCGTCGTTGCGGAGGGATAGTGATGAAGGCAGTGATGGACCACGGTGCAAGGTGGGAGGACTTCCACCGATAGAGATGGGTGCCGTTGAAATGGTTGTTCGTGACGATTGATATGATAGGACCGTCGACGGCATGACTTTGTTCTCAGGTGTTACGGACAGCGGGTCTTGTACACTACTCAAGCACTACCAATGTCTTCCGTTCTCTGCGCTGATTTTATGTAAGCATCACCTCCCAAATGCGTGAAGTAGGGTTGGGATGGGATTGATAAGCTGACTGCACTATGGAGTGGCTCAGGGGCTCAGGGACCTGTCACCCACCGCCGCCGCCTGCATCAAACCCTAAATATGCTATGATGTCCAAATTGCCTATCTTTTAGGCGAGCAGGGATCATCCAAGTATACTAGATCCGACCTTGGGGTTGTCATCGGCATTTCCGACTATCAGGTGTCCAGACAATTGCTCGATCACCCTTCTCTGTGGCTGTCTGTAAACTCATGAGTTCGGCTCGAGCAGATACAATCAAGGGTTAAGTCTGCACCTTTCGATAACTTCCACTGCTTATCTTTGGTTCAATGTGTCTGCGAAGCGACTACGGACCTCCGAACCGCAGATCCTCCATGTGTGTCACATGATTGATGATATCAACCTTGTCAACTACATGGACGACTAATTGATATATGTAGGATGACTTGGCATAACTCTGCCCATTATATGCTTGGTGAGCATTCTTCATACATTCAGTTATGTACTGACCTCACGGTTCTCACCTTCGTTCATAGTTTGCTATTACTTCGAATCTGAAATGATGGAAACAAGTCGTAACGTCATGATATAATGCACTGTCAATTTGAAGTACTAAACAGGTTGCATTGCGATAATAAGCCACCTTATTAACTTCTCCTCCTGGCCAACCTTGTGACACCTCCTGTTGGTGATTTTGCAGTTGAATACATGAAACCTTGGAGTAAGGTGATCCCAGCCCAGATTCTATTGCCAAACTCACCCTGCTAAGATCATTAAGACCTATCAATGCAAAGATGCTGAAGAGATGGTCAACCATAAAAAGATTTTCGGAACCTTCAAAAGCAAGTTGATCCCCAATACAGATATCCTTCTCGTCGCGAGGAGGAAGCTGTAATCTTAGTTCCACATGGAATTCCTCAAGAATCAGGCACTGAGAGTGGATTACCTGAATGCCTGGCTTATGTTCTGGATACACTCATTGTATGATTTTCCTTCAATCCTTATGCATGATCTCATCGCCTCATAGTTTCGCACCAAGTTCCACTATGTCACAGTCGTGGTATTCGGTGGCTCAGTAATATTTGCAAGGTTGATGATCAATTGAAATGGATACCGACTGGTCAGGGGTTGAAGATGCTGCCATGTCACTGACAAAGGGTGAAGTATCATTTGCAAAGGAACACCACTCACCAGCTATTTTCCAATATGGCCACGGAAGAGGTTGGAACATACTTAGGTCATCGGGTTTTGACTTGGTTCATATACAGCTGCAGATGTATCAGTGGAGTTGAGGGTTCTTGGGAAGTGTATTTGTGAGGAATCTTCATGCAAAGGATGTTCTTATGCTTATAAGACAACACCTCTGGATTAGATCGCAGGTGTCACTTCATTTGTCACTTTTGAAGTTGGGATATTTTCGTGGAAGGACTATAGTACTACCAGCGATGTTAATTTGTCGATGACAACCAGTGATCGTACCATGACCAGCCATTCTCTGCTGGTCTACTGACTTCATCGTGATACATGACTTATCCAAAGGAAAGCAACTCCACAAAATTCGAAATTGGTGACGGCTCGCTTCATGGTTAGAAACTCCCACTGTTCTCCGTCGTACCTTGATCAAGTGTCAAATGTGATAGTCGTCCCGATTTATCCACAAACGTGACTGTCCAGAACATGTAGTGCTGTCTACTTCGTGCCTCGACGTCGTAGGTCCATCGACTTTCCACATATGATTGATGACATGTTCAACCTAGGTGATGTTCCACCTTGCTATTGAGTTGAGCGAATAATACAATCATCGGTGGAAGCTCTGCTTGGCTCGTCTAAGTAACTACACTTGTTTGCTAGCATGACGTATACAGCGGTTTAAAAAGGTTTAGGTAGTTTTGGTCGTCGAGAGCTCGGGCCCAGTCAGTAGAAGCTAGTATGTAATACGAAATCGGGGTAAATCAAGTGCCCTATACACCGAATCGGAGACCCAGGGTATATGTACATACTTCCATATAAGATGCATGAGACTTTGTAGAATGCCACGACGCTGGAAAGCGTGGGTGCTACATGTTGCAAAACTGAGTCCCAAGTGGGTTACCGGGACATGTGCTCAGCAGTACCTGTGCGTGCCCAGTTCACAACGAGAGTTCCGTACAGTACTATCAAGGAGTAATGCATACGTGTGTATAGGGTCCGATAGACACTTTGACAGGCTTTCGACGGGCGTGGCACTTACCAGAAAGATAATTTTTGTCTTCGAACGTTCGTGCTGCTGCAGCTGCAGGGCCATGAGTGCAACTACTTGATCACAACGTCCACTTCAGAGGCCTGGGGCCCGTGAGACTGCACACACACACGGCTCGCGTGTGAACGGGCTGGGTATACGTATGTCCTCGAGTACGTATAGACGGGTCCCCTGAGGCCCGACGGGTAATAGGACGGTTGAACTGAATTGGGTCTAGGTACGATCCACTTATACTTATTCCCAAATCTCTGAAGAACACCACTGAGCATCTCGGGCGAGATATCGTTCTGCCCCGCATCCATCGAAGCTGCCACGTCGTCACATGTACTAAATAGTTACCCGAGGTCATAAGAATCTGGACAGAACAAATATTTTTCCGTACGTACAAAAAAATCACGCGCTCGCTCTGCGACGGTAAATGGCACGTAAATCAATGAACCAAAGTGGTATCGTTCTCTTCGTAACAAAACTAATAGTAGACGTTCGTTGTTCGTAAGTAAAACGTTATTTTGCGAAGCACTCAAAGTTCAACAAGTATCGCAGAGTAAAAGGAACAGGGCAGCAGCGTGTGACATGACAGTAGCGAGGAACAATACCAAAGCAACGCCAACCTGTCATGGAAGCGTGTTGCCAAGAAGGTACATGTGAATCTTTATTTATCCCTCAGAGAGCCAGGGCGGCACCAAGGAGGGCACCAGCCGAAGCGACAATCGTGCCAAAGATGCCTTCGAAAGCAAAAGGCACGAGGCCCGCTGCTGCGTTGGTGGGGGTAGTTGTGCTCGTGCCTGAAGTAGCGGAAGACGTTTTGGAGGAAGCACTGGAAGACGTCTTGGAGGAAGTCGTTGCAGATGTAGCTGGTGCTGTCGCGGTGCCGGTGGTAGTCGCAGTTTCGCTAGCCGTGACTAATATGACAGACGTGGGTAGATGGTAGAAGGAGAAAAATACGGAAGCGTACCGGACGCGCATTCGCTCTGCTGAAGAGCTTGAGCAGTCTGGACATCGTCAGTGGTACAGTTCGCGGTCAAGCATGCAGCAGCATCGGTCTGGAAAGTGGCGGAGGTACAGACGCAAGCCAAGTCGGTGCTACCAGACACGTCAGTGAGATCGTTAATCGTAGGAACGGAGAACATTAGAGCCCGCTTACAAGCTGGAGCAGCCTGCGGTGGAAGCAGCTGTGGTAACGCAGTTGAGTAAACACGCGCTCAACGAAGGGGTCGAAGCAGGCGCAGTGTCAGTGGTGGTGGACTGAGCCTGGGCAGCAAGCACAGAGGCAGCGACGACAGCGACGAGAGACTTTACGAACATGACGACACCAGTACTTTCGAAAGCACGACCCCTGCAGGCTTTTTATACGTCGGGCCCACGAGGAAGGTGGGGACACGGAATAAACAGGGTCAAATAAATAAGTGACATTTGGTACGAATTACCGAATAAGGAACTTCAGCAGTTTAGGGGATCAATCGACAGAAATTGAGATTGCAGGAGCCGTCAATGGCGAGCGAGTCAGCGGGAGTCAGCGTAACCCTCTATAAGTATTTGGGAGGCTAACGAGGTTCGCCACTTATCCCCTTGATTGTAGTCAGTCTCGTGCACACCATCATCGATTCTCCTCGTTCTGCCCAGAACATCACTCTTCCTCCCATCCCAGAGTTGTTTGATCCCAACTTCCTGGATGCATTGCTCCCACCTTCTGAATCGACTCCCCCTCAGGAGACCGCCCCCACAGAAAGCGAGGTCCAGAACAAAATGATGGATTCTCTCCGTTCGACAGCACATCGTAAACACACAGAGAATGGCGCACCGGCATTCAGCTCAACTCTCTCTTCACCCTTGATGCATACATGGGTATTCGGAAGGGAGTCGACGGAGGGAATGTGGATCAGTACCTCGAGAGGGCATGGGTACAGGATCCTGCTTTGACCCTTCGCATCATCTGGCGTTGTAGGAGCATTCATGATGGACAAGCAGATAGGGAACTCTTCTACCGGTGTGTCTGTTGTTACCTTTATCGTTTCCAGATGTTCTCATCGATTTTGTTTCATTTCATTAGTGCATTTGGTTGGCTGTACAAGCACCACCCACGCACGGCTATCGCCAACCTTCGATACTTGGTTGAGCCCCTATGCGCTCGATCTGCGAAAAACAAAACACCACAGAGTGGCTTGTCTCATGGGTACTGGAAGGACCTCCTCAACATTCTTGCGTTAGCAACAGTCGATGAGCTTTCTGTAACTCCCCTCGATCCCCGTTCGACCTTCCTTCACAACTACGTACGAGCAGGATCTCGTCCCATCTTTAAGAGTAATGGGGAACGAAATAGGTGGTCTCGGAAACAACATGACGAACGGTTTGCAAAGGCTCACTCCCGCCTCCTGGAAAAGCTTATGGAAAATCGTTACCGTGCTCTCTACATCTCGGTATCCCAACTATTTTCCGAGAAGCTTTCCAGAGACAGTCGTGTACTCCATCAGCTTAACAACCTTCCTCCCGAGTCGAAAGAGCGTAAGAAACTAGAATACACCTTATCTCTTGCTCCAAAATGGGCCCCAACGCCTGGCGGAGCCCATGACCGCATCACAAACATCTGTTCAGCGATCTGCCTATTGCTTCATCACCATCAGGTCACGCTTCTGGCCCACAATGGTCCCAAGCTGTCGCCTGAAAATTACTCGCCGCTCCAGTTACATGTTCTTCGGTGTGCTTACCAGAAGTGCATTCTCACACCTGCACGGAGCACCACCCAACTTCCTGAACCGCTGATGTCTGCAAACCGGTGGTCCGAGGTCTCCTATCCACGTGTCGCTTCCCTTTGCATGCAGGCAAATAAGGCTCGGTTTTTTACCCGTGACCGAGAGCGTTTCGTGAAATATTTGGCTGACGTTGAATCAAGCAAACGAACTATTAGTGGTGCGACACTCCTCCCCCATACTCTCGTCATGCAGGCGGTCCGGTATGCCAGGGAACTAGCCAATCCAGAGTCATTTGGCGTGGCCTTGGCAGAGACTCAGTTGCGCGTCGTGGATGCACAATGGGCAATGCTTCTGTCCAGGCTCCGCGAATCCGGCACACTGGATAAATGTATTGCAGTCTGCGATGTATCAGGCTCGATGGGGTCGGTGCGTGGGTTCGTGCGTCGTGTCAGACCAACATTCTCTGTATACCCGATTTGGCCTGCACTGTCGCTGTCGCTTATCATTGCGCGGCTCTCCAAGCCACCGTTCCGGGATGCGTTCATCACGTTCTCACGGCATCTACAGCTGGTCGAGTTGGCTCCAGCAGAGATGGGTATTGCGGAGACAGTCATACGGATGTCGAATGCACGTTGGGAAATGAATACAGATTTCGAGGCAGTTTTCTTGAGACTTATTCTCCCACTTGCTGTCAAGCACCAAGTGCCGAAGGAGGAGATGATCAAGCGGGTATTTCGTCTTTTCTGATATGCAGTTCGACGCTTCGCAGAACAATGGGAACGACGTGGACTGGAAGACCAACCACGATGTAATTGAACGGGCATGTGCGGAGAAGGAGGGCGTAGCGATGCTGAGTGGATATTCACCTGCATTGCTCAAAACATTCATGGACGTAGACGACGACTGGGAAGTCGTGGATAAGGCAGGGGATAAGATTGAGCGTACCTTTACCCCAGAGGGGATGATGAAGAGGGATTTGCAAAAGAGGAGTTTTGAGCCTTTAGTGGTTATCGATTGAATTACATCGCATTGCATTTTTTAGGTCGTCAGGGCGTACACTATCGCTTGTTTTATGGCAATGTCAGTTCCGCTCCGGCGAGAGTAAAGACCTGTGATGGCTGGAACGACCGACAAGGTGTGTTTAGCTATCAAGTGTCTACTCGTCTATTGGCGTAAGACGAGGGACAACCGATTGAAATATTGGCCAACTAACCTCCGGAGGGGGGTAGTTTTAAGTCTATGTGCGACGGAGGTAGTTGGGCTGAACACCCAGGTATCGTGCCCGTCAGTCGTCCCTCTCCGAGGATTAGCTAGACCATGTACAGTACACATAGAAATGGGCTCAGGAGCGGCCTTGGGCCTGCGGTTTCGAGCCGACGAAAGCTCTCGTCAGGAGGCTTAACCGCTACCCCAAGCGCTACCCTTCCAACGCTGTTTTAGGCTAGCTAATTTTATCATCATGTCACGGCCAAGGACGGGATTCCGACTTTCATCCCGCACCGGGTCCTTACCGCTTTCATGCAGTTCCCATGCTGGATCCAACCAGCTACGGGGCCCCCACCGCCACGGGACATGATGCCCATTCCCGTAAGAGAGACACGATAGACGGGCAAATAACGTCTTCAGTTATGGGCCCACTTCGAGTGGTAGTTGGTCCCACAACATATAACTACCTTCACTCACAACGCATCACTCCAAGCCTCAGGGCCGATACTCATATACAGTATTTGCGGATTATGAACCCAGGGGCATACCTGGCGGCCGTTACAGGATGTGACAAAGCTGGAACATGGGCATTTTAGGAATACACAAGGAAAGGAATAACAGCCCAGTGTTTGGAGGGGACAAGCCATGTATTCTTCGCTTGCTGATTGACACTTGATTATCGGACACACAGATAGGGTAAAGTCGATGGTAATGCGTTGGGTGCGAGGACAAAGCCTCGTGACTCCTGCGCGCATCCCGAAGCGTTCGTCAAAATATTCCTGCCAAACTTGCTTCACCATTTGCAGCTATGTCTTTTAGGATTTCTCGGGCTTCCCGGGCGGGTCGAGAAATAATAGGGCGGTCATTGGCGGCGCTCTCTTTCACCTTCAATGCGACACTACGTAGAAGATCCAGTTTCGCGAAAACGGTTTCGCTGGGATCGAGTCGGTTTGAATCGTCCGAAGCAAAAACGGCAAGAATACTTTGGGAAGATAGAGCAGAAGGAGAAGTACCCGAGACAAGGTATGAGCTTGTAGTTTCAACAACGTGAGTTTTTGATCGTCGAAGGGCAAATCATCTTCACCTTACGATAGGCTTCACAGACTCCGGATTCGCGGACAGTGAAACGAAAAGGCTTGCCACAGCTAGCGTGTAATGATCTGGAATGGTGAGTGTAAATATTTTTTGGGTACAAACCATGTATAAATCAGCTCACCTTCGTGGGTTTCTCGGAATGCTTGGTGGAGGATTTCCATACATGATTCTCTAGCCTTCTCACCGATTCCGCCGTGCGCTTGTGCACTTCGGACGACGTGCGATAATGCCAACACGTAGCTAGCTGCGATCTCTTCTTCGCTCCCACGTACGCCGTTAGTCAGTTCGGTGATCACTGGGTCCACTCTGGGTTGATTGCGCATGAGAATCCCCAGGGCCTGCGCAGCTTTTGTGCGCACGACGATACTCGCATGGTCACTGACGGACTTGACGAATGTCCGTTGTAGCTGGGGGAAAAATGGTTTGACATGGTTGGGTATTCCCTCCAGCAAGCTACCCAAAGCGGATAGGATAGCAGTCTTCACGCCGGGAGGGTACGTCGTCGCTTGAGTGGCGACACGGATCAAAGGTCCTGTGAAGGGAACGACGAACGATTTCATTACCGACTCGTCCGTTCTTTCGACTAGATCTCCGATGGCATATGCTGCATTTTCACGTTGCTCGTTGCTTCCTGTTGTTAGTCCAGCAATGATGATGGGGACGGTTGGTGCAACGCCCTTAGGCAGGCTGAAGCCAGGAACAGTTCTCCCAGGAGCTCCAGTGCTCTCAACCGTACGACGTAGGGCGACAACAAGCGGTTCGTATTCGTCTTTAGGGATGGATTTCACGAATGTGTCGAATGCTTTCCAGGCTGCAGTATGTACTACGGCTTCAGGGTCGTCAAAGAGCGATATCAACTGTCGGACCCAGTCAACGCGATATAGGGAGGAGTCTATTTGTGAGTCTTCGCAGAATAACACAAAAAACGAGCAGGCGCTTGCCCGTCGCCTGGGGGCATCATTCTTGGTCCTAGACGAACTCAGCTCAACATGTGTACCAGGGTCATGCTACTCACCATCCAAGGAGAAGCATCATTAAGGTGTTCAGGCCTTCCGGATCTTCGATCGATCCAAGAAGTGCTCGAAGGGCCTCATCAATAGCACCAAGTAGTTCTTCATTTTTGTCCTCTTCGAATACCTTGACGAGAGCATTCAGGATAACAGTCAGCCGTTTGCTTAGGGCGTTTCCGGCGACTGTGACTAGGGATGCCAATGCACGGGCGTTGAAGACGGTCATCGGGGTGGAGATCAGGGTGGGTATCAGAACAGGGAATACAGTAGACGCCCGAATCTGTTATCCCGTGAGAGCACGTAAGAACTACAGACACCAATACGTACAGACATAACCTCCCGGAGGGCTTGTAGGGCGGTGCCAGAGCTCTCTCCAGGCTGCCTTAGAGCTTCCAGTAGCGTCGGGATGATCTGATCGATTGCTTTTCCTCCGATATGCTCTTGAAGGGTGTCAAACGCCTTGGCTGCCGCTGAACGAACAGTGACGTCATCATCAACAAGTGAGGTTCGAACCACGCTGACAATCTCGCTTTCATGACCCTCTCTTTGAGTGTCCGTGGTGCTTTGCCTTGTGACATGCTCAGCACATAGTCGTAAACGCTGAGATAGAACTCACATGATATCCGAAAGCATGAGGCACACTCCTTCTCGGGTATGAGTGTCTGGTGACCCTGACATGTTCTTCAGAATCGTCACGATTTCACCCACTAATTTCTCGCCAAATTTACGACACAACTCAAGGGTTGTGCGAGCGGCAGTCTGTTTGCACCTATTAGATTTAGTGTCCCTGCCTTCCGTGGGTACGTACCTCTTGCTGTTCTTCCTCTCCCCCAGAGTATAGCTTGATGAGTTGGTTAACCAGCTCAGGTAGGATTCCGCGAACTGTAAAAGGTGATTAGAAGCAGGTATCTTATAACGTTCTGAGCTATGCCCACCTGTCCGAGGCGTATTGTGTACTAGTGCCTTCCATATGTGTATTGATGACTGGCGAACCACGTTTACAGCATCTTGTCTTGCCACATAAAGTGCTGAGAGAATGCGATCGCGACGTTCTTCTCCGAGAACTTCTACGAGTGCGCGACGAGAAGATTCTGCGACAACTGGTTCCGCACCCTCTTCTTCGTTCCCAATCTCCGTTTTGCCACTGATTCCCGAAACCTTGAAGAGGAGCTCTCCGACCAAGGTGATCGACGATTGCTACCGGTGCAATTGTCACGCATATGTAGTGGAAACTGACGAACCAAAAACTTACGCGAATACGCCACCCGGGGTCAAACATCCCTTGTTCCAATTCTGGTAGGAGCAAGTCAATTGCCTTGGCCGAGTAATTCACTACAATCATCCTGCCAGCACGCATAGCTGCCTCACGGACATATTCTTCGCTATCAGCGAGCCCGCTGAGGATCGGAGATATAATCCTGGGTAAATGAGGTTGGAATCTTGCTCCGAACGTTGCTGGGAGATACACCAATAATGACATGAACCCTTCACGAATGGTACTGCGAGGCGACTGAGCATTTGCGATGATGTCCGGGAGAAGACCTTCTAGTCTTTCCATTCCGAGCGCAGACAGGACTTCACTCAACCCCTGAGCAGCGCCTTGACGGTCAACACCAGACGTTTCCGCTTTCAATGTCCTAAGGAGACCCGGGACGAGATCAGGGAAGTGAGCCTCTCCGAGTCGCTCGACAAGAACACCTAGAGTCTTCGCTGCGGTAGCACGTGCCTCTGGAACAGGGTCGACAAGAACAACCTGTACCATGGGGAGAAGAGTAGATAGGTAGGGGACGAAGTCCTTGGAATCCGTGAGGGATGCCAAGTTGCCTACAATCTGAGCAGCCTTTTTCTTTCCATCCGCACCCCGTTCACGGAGGCCTCGTTCAATGACAGGAATAACCTACTGCACTTTAATGTTGTACACAACTTTAAATTGCCAACTTACTAGAGCGAGAGAGGAGTGATCGATGTAATGCACGAAAGAAGTTTTCAACAACGAGGACAAAGCGTTCGTCGTCTTGGCGGGGTCTACCAAGGCTTTCAAGAGCGTTGGCACCAGAGCTTGGATTTCAGGATTATTGATGACTTCGCCGAACTGTTTCAGGCTCTTATTTGCGGCAGCTTTGACTTGTGCATGGGTATCCGTCAGAACACTCGTGAGTCGAGGAATAACAATGGGCAGGGATAATGACAACTGTCTCGGCGAGCAGTAAGCCATCATCCCGAGTAGCTCAATAGAACCTTTTTTCGATCGCCATTGCTTTTCATCCAAACCGGAGAGGAGAGATGGCAAAATCAGTTTTACACCGTACCCAGACATATTGCCCATGATAACACGTGCGGCATCCTGAGCTGCTTCACGCACATCAGCAGTCCCATCCCCAAATGCAAACAGGAGAAGAGGAAGTATGAAGGTAATGTAAGGTTCAAACAGTCGGCCGAGGGTGGTGGATAGGGTTTCGAAGGCGAACATCGTCCCCTGACGAAGTTCAAATCGTTTCTTGTCCTCAGCAGCGGTCCGTAAACGATTGATTACATCGAAGCGTTTTATGGAGCCAATGCCGAGCCCCTTGATTGCACCTGCCAAGCCATACGCTGCGCCCCGACGTGCTGCATACTTGGGTGCATTAAAAAGTTCGTCAAATAGGCGATCGACAAACGTGTCCAAATGGCCTCCCATCAAACGAACCAAGGGCACAAGACAATCTGAAACGGCTACTTGGACTTGTTCGGCTGGCGTCTTGAGGGCTTCCACCAGGCGGTCCACGATTCCTCGAATGCGGGGGTCGGAGGCCTCCAGATGGCGAGCTGCTCGGCCGAACAGTATCACGACAGCTTCTTTAATCTGATCGCTTGCTTCTGACGCAGGGCTTGGAGCAGCCAAATGATCCTCAAAGGTCGTCAACAATCCAGTGAGTCGTGCCGAACCGTGGTGATCCACTACAGCGGTGCCTGCTTGCAGAATGCCCCGACGGACCTCAGATGAGCGATCACCTAATGCTTCGTCCTTAATCAGAAAACGGATAAAAGCTTCTACCTCCGTATCGGGGAAAACTGGTGCCAACTGCTCAAAGACGGATGCAATGGCCACACGGGTTGGCCAAGGGTCGGGACGATTCAGAGTTTCCGGAATGACCATTCCCTTGGAGAAGAAAAAAAAAAGGAACCCAGGTTAGACGAAGGAAGTCATGGATAATTCATGTAACTTACATATCCGTCATACTCGGGCGCGAGAATTTTGGCCTAGATAATATGATCAACCCTTGCCATCAAACACTTGATGAGACGACCAAACCTTGTCGCGGTAAAGATCTTGCAAAGCGACGATCGTCTTCTCGCTTGTCTGGGGAAGGTGCCCAACGGCATCGGCTATAGCAAATGCCGAGCTTGCTCTTGCATATGCATTCACATGCCCTGTTGTTTGTTCAGAAGAACGCCCACTCGCCCTAAACTAATGGCACACCTAAGAATGGAAGAAGTTGTTCAAGGAATTCTTCGGGAACGTCCAAGCCATTGTCTTCCCACACGTGATTCGCCAAATGAGCGTTCCGCGCATCCTCATCGTGGCAAGCAATCCACAACTCTGGTGACCAATCGAGGTCGGTAAGATCAAGTGGCTGTCGTTGAAAGCGCGAGCGTTTTTCGATGAGCGCCGTTTCTAATTCACCATGTGGACTTTACCTGAATGGCTTGCAGGCACGAGTTTCGCACGTGGGTCTCCTGATTGAGCGTCCCTTGAATCAATACTGATATTTCGGCGTAGGTCGCAGTCGCTTGGATGGCTTCGCCAAGATCGACCAGAACCGATGACGCCTCTTTGCTCAGCCTTGGCTGGAGCTTGATGACATGGATGAGATGCTCCATTGCAGCTTTGCGAGGGAAATTGATATTCGAGACTGCTCCGCAACATCAGGTGTTTCGTAGGTGCAACAATGTCAAAGAAGTGAAGGAATCATACATTCGCTGGTGTGGAACCGGATGATGTCCAAGACGAGTGCGATTTGTTCAAGCACTTCGTCATCTTCTGAGACGTCGATCCCACCTTGGTGAAGTACCCGCGCTAGGAGAGGGAACGCGTACGAGAAGGTGGCAGCGTCAAACGGGGCTTGCTGTGAAATTGTCCTCAGGCGGTACAAGACCCGCAGCACAAGCGCTGAACGAAACAAGTCATCAGTGGTGTACGGTGAAACAAAGAACAACGTATACCATGCAACGGCTCTGCCAGCAACTGCTCCGGGATGCACGGGAACTGGAGGGCTCTAAATATAGCAACGCCAACCCATTTTCGAGTCGTATCAAGCCGTTCTGAGCAGCAGCGAGCAAGGTCCTAAAAGTTGGTCGTAAGGAAGTAAGCGAGATTGTAAATCAAACCACTGACAATGAACGTCTCAAGCACGGCGCTGCCAACCAGTCTTGATCCTTGTCCAGACGCTCCTTCTAGTAACATCGCTGAGATTGAGGAGACGTACGAGCGGGTTTCTGGAACGTTCGCTGACACCACGCTCTTGATAAACGCCAGGGCACGCTGCAAGCGAGCCTTGAGCGATATCACGCGCTGACGCACTGCAGACTCTTTATCCAACTGTGCTTGCAAAAGCGCCTGAGCTTGCTTTGACAGAGCAGCAGTAGCTCTTGCTCCTTGACTAGCACCCTTTTTACTCGCTAAGGATTGGCGCAACTCTGCCTCCCACTTGGCGATGTCAGCATCTTTCCCTTTTTTCGGACCTTCCTCTTTCTTGTTAGAAGACAACACTGTTCATCGGATCATTGGGGTGTTAGGAAAACGATGCCGACACGAGCAACGTGAAGAAAGTGATACTCACCATCGGTATACGTAGTCCCTTCTGGCGTCTCGTAAATCTCGAAATCGGTTTCAGTCAAATCGTTAATACTCTGAACGTCGATATCCACGCGCAACTGGTCCATGATGCGCGGCATAACAACCTCTGCACATACAAAAGCCAGTGTGGTGACAGTACGATAACTGGCATCTGCAAATCCCAACTGTGGACATCTCTGTATCGGACACAAGGATGGTGGGAAGGGGGATAAGACACTCACCTTGGGGTCAACCATCGATGCTTCAATCACGGTTGTCATCACCGAGTTAATATGTTTCTGTACTAGATCATGAGGATCCCGTCCTGCCTTCTGGCACATCTCGATCCACAACGAATGCGAGGGCGGCGCTGTAGTGTTGCAAAGAAAAACATCAACCAGTCTGATGGAATAATGGAGCTGTAAGTTTTTGGGGTACGTACATATTGCATGATGGTGGGTAAGTACAACGAAGTCAGCGAGGAGGGGGTCGGAGAAACGAGTGCTATCCATCACTTCCATGCCTTGGTCATAATCCGGAGTAGTCCGGTTGCCCGAACTTAAACCTGCCGCACAGGCAAGGAGAAGAGTAGCATATCGTCTTTGTTCATTCACTGCCGCCGGCTTTTCCCAGTCATCAGTCGATGGCGGCGGCGGCGCTGTGCCTCCTAATTTCGAGGACGTTGTTAAGGACTTATCTTTTGTTAATGCTGCCAGGAGTGATTCTTTTATGAGGATGGGAACGAGATTGGGTTGCCTAGATACTGCTGACTCGAGGGTATGTATGGCGATACGGCGGGTTTCGAAGGAAGGGGAGTGTACCGCTAGGTGAAGGAATATAGATCCAACTTGAATCCTACAAGTGTAGGAGAGAAGTATGAGTTAGATACCAGTTCCCGTATGATAGCTGAATTGGCGTTCAAAGGGCAAATAGACCCACCTCAAATTCTCATTTTTCAGTAGTTCAGTTTCGAGATGCTCAATGACAAGATCTACGCAACGCAACAACCACGTTTCTTCTCTAGTATCCCCCAGTCGTTGATAGAGCTTTTCCCAGACGAGGAAGGAAGGTTTGGTAGGTGTCCCAGCGATAATCTCTACAGACGTATTACGCGCGACGAGATCGGCTGATTGGTATCCAATTCCACAGGTTGCGTCCGCCCAACAAGCCCGAATAAGAATTAGATTCGGCATGAAGGGTGATCGTACAAATAATCAAAAAAGGGTACATACCAAATTGACCCGACTTAGATATTGGTCCCAAAAGAACAGCCAAAGCGACGTACCCCTCGAGCAATCCGGCAACCGCACCCAGAGGATTCATAGATACACTCTTTAAATTCGTCTCAAGTGAACCCTTGATAGAATTCACAAAGGTAATAGCGGGTTCGCTGTTGAGCGAGGGCAGATTCCAAAGCGTCGCTCCGACGATGGAGACAAAGGACTTGCGTAGTGCGGGTTTTGCATTCGCCATTTCTTTAGCTAGGGAGGTCCGCGTTTCCACGGGTATGTCGGTGTTGGATTGTAAAAGATACGTGAGGTGGGGTGGGAGGGTTGACGCAAGGATAGCAATGGAGATGTCACTTGTCTCTTTCAGTATTAGCGGGGGAAGTGCTTTGACGATGAAGGGGGATACGCCTGGACTGGGTTGAACAACTGATAGCATCGTATAAAGGGTTGCACGGTGATCAGGTCCAGTGGTCTTGCCCGCCTGTGGCAGGGCTAGGATTTCGGGGACTGCCGAACCCAGGGCATCGGCAGGGACTTTACTCACGATGACCTTAAAGAGTGCACTGGTGTTGGCGCGGGTTGTGGCATTGCTAGACTTGGCAGAACTGAGACAGGACGTGAGGAGCTTCTGGAAAGTGGCAATGTCAAGAAGGTGTGAATATGCAAGAAAGAAATCGCGTGTGACTAGGATGTATGAGTGAGTGCATAGTCCACACGATAAAAGTATTGTCATACCACTAAGGGAATATTCCGGTGAACGTAGCAATGCTTTCTCCATCGTGGGAAGAATTGAACTTGACAACACAGTAGGATCGACACACGACTGGATGAAGTCATGAAGTGCATTCTAAGGGACTCTTGATTTCAAACTCGGAGGTGATAGAAAATGACGTACTGATGTATGGGGAGAAACGGGACCCTTAGACATAAGAACGAAACTGGTGTATAACGCTACGATATCTCCCTAAAGGAGATCAGTGAGACAGGAAGGGCGGGTGCCGCTACGACTGTACCTTGATGGCAGGATTTATCTGTCTCAGATAATCATCCTTGACGTTTTTCAGGCGGAGGGTCACATCCACGGCTGTACCGAGTAGAGAGATGTGCGTGAGAGGTGTTTGACTGGACTTGGCTTGCGCCACGAGTGTGGACATGAGCAGCGGAAGTCGGTCAGGTGCAGAGCGAAGTGCCCTGCGTGTCCGCACGAGCGCGCTGCTTTGCATAGTTGGTTTTGAATGAGTGGATGGATTGAGTTGGAAGTCCACCAACACGGCTATGATGCAGACCAGTTTGCGCCATGAATCGGAAGGGGATGGTTTTGAGCAGACGATGTATAGTCCACATGCCCAACTTAACAAGACAAACGCATCTGCGGGTGCGTACGAGCTCGGGGGCCATGAGTGATGGATTCCAGTAGAGGTGATGCAGTAAACTAGCCAACCTGACGATGCCTGGTTTTGCAAACGACGAGACTTCATGGACTAGCCAGTCCACTATTTGTTCTGTGATGCCCAACTTGCAATCGGCGTCTCTTGATTCATCCTTATTAATCAGCAGCATTCCTAACGCTTCGACTGCTTCTCGAGATGGCGTGTCGATGTATCGAGGATACGTTTGTGTCAACAACTTGAACACGTCCATCGTCTGGCTCAGACTCAGTTCTAATATGATGAATGCGTGAATATTGTATTGCGAAGCCACGAAACATACAGACGTTGTTCATTGGCAAGCCACTGCAACTCTTCTTGAATAAATCGCAGACGTAATTTTGTACTGCTGGATAGGAGAATGGTTTGTGCGATGTGCATCGAGGACTGCCAGTCGTTCCAGATGCGGTCTCGCTGCCATGTCTGAGACGGGAGATCGTCTTCAACCATTGCGACGATGGAGGAAAGCCAGGCCTGGATGTCTGGCTCCCCTGACTCTGTCTGTTTGAGTTGCTTGAAACCGTTAGCCTGCAGTTTGATCACTTTGGCCACAACATCCTAGGCCTCTTTTTTTTTTTTACCGATGGGAAAAAAAGCAAGTCTGGTCACGTGATCTTTGATTCCTTATGTAATCGAGCACACTAACCAAAATGGAGTAAAGAAGGTTTTTTCGGAGCGAGAATAAGTAAGTATTTGACTGACTGGCGATGAGAAATGAGAAGCCCGCCTGTTTCGGGTTGCCCACTACACAGCGAAGAGCTTGCAAGAAAGACCCGTGTCCGTTGTGTGCGTCGTTACTTGTTCTGCCTCGGCTGTTTCCTAATCTTAGTTTCAGTCCGACCCTGGCTGATCCAGCATCCTCCAGCCAGACACGATATCTTCCTTCTCAGACTATGTTGATCCCTCTCCGACGACAGCACCCACAGCAGCACCCGACTTCCTTGACCCTACCAATGGTCGTGCAGTTGCCGTCGCTTTGACAGTGGGCATCGTCGGCGTGCTCATGTTCGCCCTCATCACCTGGCTTGTTCTTCGTCTCAGGCGACAACCTCAACCACAACAGCCCTTCCTAGACCATTCCCCCCATCGAATGTCGGCGGTGACCGACAGATTCCGGCCCTCGTTCGCATCCGAGGCATCGTCTAAGTTTGGCTTCAGTAAGTCGCCTTCTGTCTTCTTCTAGCTCGCTCAACATACGTAAACATATATCTGATGCCGACTCATCAGAACGCAAATCATTGCGTCTCGTCGACCAACACCGTGATGACGAAGACTGGGACTTTACATGCACGGAACCTGACCCCATTCCAAAGGCGGAAACCGCCGCCCACAAACGCGTTCCACCACCGTTACTTTCTCCAACCTCGCCTTCCTACCGTTCTAGTACGAGTAAGGACGAGTCGAACCCGTGTTCGCCCTCCACACCACGTTCTTTCGAGATAGAACCACCACCACCTGTGTATACACGAGACGGCTCCGGTCCCGGATGGACCGCTTATGAGCCCAAGGGTCATCCTTGACCATGCCGTTGCATTCAAACGCCGTGTATATATGCGCGCGCGTGTACTTCTTCTTTCACCTCAGACGGCCGGCAATCATTTGATATATGCGGACCAACACGCGTTGCTGAATAACATCAGATGCACATGCACCAGCCGTTCTTGGAGTTGCAGGTACAGCCCACACAGGCTCGATCGGCTCCATATGCAGTACCAGATCATTTATATATTTCTTTGTCGAATCGCACATCACAATTGTCACTCATTTCCGTCGGTCGCCTTCAGTTAATGGAATTCACAGCTAGGTTGTACTTGCTTCATTAACGGTGGACACTTGTTGCAGTATTGTTCGACGTGATAGTGGAAGAATTCTATCACATGTCATGTTCCTCCCACTGCTTGGGGTGGTCGGAGCGGACCCTATTGCATGCGTCAACCCTGCCAAGCCGTCAAAACGTCACTTCCATCATTCCATCAACATTTATGTCGCGTTGGAGCCAATCTGGGGTGCAAAATAGCCCCCATATAATATCATCGTTCTACTAGCCATGCAGTGACGACAATCTCACACTACATACAATGCCAAAATTCACGCCATCAGCTGTCGTACAAACGTCTTATCTGTGCTTATCGCTGCGTATATAAAAATAACGCTGTCATCGACGTGCCAGTGGGTTGCGGGGAGAGTAAAATAGTTATATGCGGGTGGAGAACAAGTTAGGTGCAAAAAAAAACTGAAGAAAGAGAGAAACAGAGGAAAGCAAGTTGGGAAAAGGAATAGTCTGCTGCTGACAAGTATAAGTGGATCGTTCTATCGTGAGAGTAGGGATCAAAAATGTTCACACCCTACGGTAAATCTTTTTCCGGGATGACATCACTCTTCTCGTCGCCGTTTCAATCGCCCGCGGTTGTCACTGTAAGATAAAATCGAGGGGTTATTCGAGGCAAGTCGAAAGAGGAAGATATAATGAAAGGTGACAGCAGAAGGAGGGGAAAGTACGTACGCAAAGGAACGGTTCTTCCTCTTCCTACTCTCTTTCTTCATCGCGTTGCGCGCGATCTTGCGCTTGGCGGCTGCCTGGGGGTCCGTGATGGTCTATATCATACCCAGACACAGACACGTTGAGGAGGGCACGGGTGAGGTAAAGGCGTGTGAGGAAGAACAATTTTGTAAAGGAAAATGTCAACACACCTGCGTTGCGCGCGCCACGCGCCGTTCTTGACGAACGCTGAGTACGTTTTGCCGGATGCGGTTATATGCATTGGCGAAGGCTGTCGTTCCCACTTTGGTTTGAACCAAGTCCATCAATTCCGTTGCGGTGGCTTTGAGTTCATCTTTTTCGGGTACCATAAATCGGGAGACCAAAAAGGTGCCGCGGGGAAAAGAGGTAGAAATCGGGTATTCAGATGTTAGATACAGACACGTAGAACAAGTTATGCACCTATGTCAGCTTCCCGTATATTATCTTCTTCAACGATGCGGTGAGCAGGTGTCAAGATATGCGGGAGAAAGCGCTCGAGTTCGGGGCCATCTATATGTGAGGTCATCGCCGCGAAAAAGCGGAATACGGATAAGGGAATGAGTGTCCAATTAGCCTGCTGCTTCGAGGTGTCGGTAAGCACATTTGTACAACAGTCGACGGCGATACACACCACAGAGGTACCCCTGTTCTTGCGCACGATATGGGCGGACCTGGCCTGGAAGGAAAGTTTGGAGAAAAGCCATGGCAGAGGATCCCCATTCGAATTGTTATCCCCTGAATCGTTCTCGTCATCATCCTCCGACGCGTCTTCTTCCGAGGATACATCGTGGACTGTATGTGATACTTGCGGATGCGCGGAGAACCATTTCCCCACGAAAAGCAGGTTCTTTACGATCTGAAGGGCAACCGCTTGTTCTAGGCTCGGACTTTTGAGCATCATGCAAAGTTTGTTTGCGATATCCCGCATGGTCGTATGTGTGAGCGGACTCCCTTCCGTACCAACCGCGCTCTGTGGAGACGAAGTTGACTGGGCTGCGAATAATACCCCAAGCAATCGACAAGCTACGTTGCGAACCCAGGGATGGGGGAAGACAAGCAGCGCAAATATGTGTGTCCACTCTACCTTGGAATAGTCGACTGCCAGTTTAGGGTGCATGTTCAGTAGTTTGCTGAGCGTTTGCAGTGCATGGTACGCCATTTGCCAGTCTAGAGCATCGTCTGCAGTATCGTCGTGTTCTGTCAACATCGTGCAAGCGTTCTCTGTGATGGCAAGAATGTCTGCTAGAATGGTGTCGAGGGGCAGAGTGGTGTCACCTTGCAGCGCATCGACTAATAAGCCGTACACCTGAGCAGCGACGCCCCGCAATCTCGCCTTTTCTGACTGTGTGGCCCAGGCGTGTAGGTGTCCAGCGACGGTTCTCTTCTGCTCATCTGCTAGACGCTTCAGGAGTGCCTGCACGACGTTTGCCGCGGACTCGCGACACGATTTCTCATCATCGTTGGCGATGCAAAGCACGAGGGCAACAAAAAGCATGTTCGCATCCTTCGCCAACAAATTGGCATCGAACTTGGTTATGACGGCATATAACAATTCCAGTACGCTCAGACGCCCAGACACGTGTTCGAATGATAGGTTGCGAGCAAAAAATGTAAGAGTGGTCTGCAACCTACCCGAACCTTGAGGGTAATCAAGCAGGAATTGGAGTAAACCGAACGCGCTAATTCACGTGTATGTGGCGACTGGGAAGTCACCGAGATCGATGACACCGTGGTCATGAGATCGTAAAGTTCTGGCACGACGAGTTTGCGAGACACGATGGCTCGAAGGAGGGCAAAAGCGCTAGCTTGACGACTTGGTTCCTCGAGGTCCGGCGTTAGAACCTCGAGTAGGAATAGCAGGTCGGTTTCCTTGACGTTTGAGGACGGACACCCTCGAAGGATCGTGGCTAGGGATTTGAATGCTGTTTGCGTCACCTCGGATTCTGTACTACCCATAGAACGAATGATGATAAGAATTTGCTTCGAGATGAGGGCTGCTGAAGATTGTGCAGCTTTCACTGGGCACTGGAGGATAGCAGGAGCTGCCTTCAACGCAGCGACGAGCACATCCTCAGATTTTGTGTAAAGCGTGTTGCCTATCGAGACTACGAACGGCTCCAGTCGAGCCAGTATGTGGGGGTCATGCAGGTCGAACTTGGAACGTCGAAAAGCAGTGTTGAAGAGTTCAAGACCGAAAACTACGAAACTAGGGTTACGTGAGCCTATATATTGCATATCAAATTGGTTGCAGGACGTACCGATAAGAATTATGCGTATAACAGTTCTCTTGGGTGACGGTCTTGCGCTTCATCTGCACAATGGCATCGTCTTTCTTGCCTGCACTTCTTGGCTTAGGCTGCGGAGGTGCCTCCTGCAAGAACTTGGCGTTTTGACTGATCAACGTGTGACACAACACCAAGAGGTCCGGAGGATCCAGGCGTGCATTGGAATTCAATCCGCCCGCGACCCGACGGAGGACCTCATCGACTTGCTGCATTGGCTTTGCCGAAGTAGTCACCTCCATAACAGAACGGAGGGGGCGCAGTAATGCGCTAACACGACCAGGTGACACGTATCTCGCCGCGAGCGCGAACGTGTCCAGGCCTTTTGAAGCGCTACCTCGAACCTCACGTATTTTAGTCTTGAAATCTTCATGCTGAACGTCTTTACCAGATTCGCCAAAGACGACTTCGGAAGCGACGTGGGCAATGTCGTCTACGCAGCCGTCCAAATCTGTGAATGCTTCCTCTTTTCGCTCAGCGGCCGTCACATAATTCAGGATGGCATGGGTTACAAAAGCAAGTATGTGCAATTGCGGTCCACGTACAAGGGCCGCACGTAACTCGCGCATAGCATACGCAAGGTAAGAGGGTCCCAGCATAGCCATGATCCGGCATAACGTCTCACGCACCAAATCCCTCGTGTCTTGGGACCGACTTCGCAAAGCCTGGCTCAGCACTGTGAGTAGTCTTGTAATCTGGGACTCTTTGGGTTCAGCAGGCAAATGCATCGCGATCTTGACGACTCCAAGGGCGACAGGTATGCGGAGGCTATCTTCATTTTCATCACGGTTGGAAAGATATTCCAGGAGTACCGGGAGGAGATACAGATTGACAACGTCCGAGATCTTTTTAACATCGTGCTCATGTTTGGGCTGAGCAGTGGGTAGTGGTAGTTCCTGTTCCGAAGTATCTCCAGTATCCAAGTCCCCATCTGGTTCAGCTTCTTGCACAGCGTCCTTCATAGAAAAGTGGAAATTCTCTAGAATGGAGACCAGGGCACGAACATGCACTTTGACGGTGTCACCCTTGTCTTTAGAGCCCCGCAAGTACTTCTGCACGAGGGAATAGTATGCGGGCCATCGGAGTCTTCTCGCAATACGACCGAGCGTGTTGATTGCCTCCGCCACGAGCAAGTGATCAAAGGTCGTCGTAGATGCGACATAATACTCGACCACCGGTACGAATACGTCCACCAATATGCGACTGCTCAGAACGTCCGCATCGCACTGTTCACCGAGTCGACGGAGCGCACGCGTGCGACGATGTGTTTGGATATGGTATATATTCGTGAAGAAGCTTGCTTCCTCATCCCCACCCGCCAGAAGCGGACGCATTTCCTGTAATGAAGAGATGCCGGTGCATTGAGAGACCGCATGCGCAAGGACGCCCAGCACCTCTGCGCGAACGAGTTCATGCTTGGAGCGCAAAGCGCCTTTCAGAGCGGGAAGCACAACTCGGAGCAACAATGGCGATACGTCTGCTGTGGAATTGTCCACTACGACGCCAATGAAGCGACGCAGTGTGAAAGCTGCATTGCTGCGGATGGCGAGTTCCTCGGGATCCTGAACGAAGTGCAAAGAGTTGTACAACACAGGTAGCCAACCGCGCCACGTCAGCGCTTCGTATTGTTGATCGTTCAGAGTTGCAAACGCCGCGAGACGACGATCGAAATCGGGTTCATTGACGCGTTTCGTAGAAGAAGCATTTAGGGAATCCAGCAGAGTCGCAATGAGTTCTAATTCGCTATTACCCGCAGAGAGGCGACTGAATGCCGCGGCAAGCACGGAGCGGGAAACGTTGGATCGAAATGTAACAAACAGACGAGAGAGCACTTCGTATACTTCGGCAAAATTTGGGGAAGAGGGGGCCTGCCAGACTTGGCGCGAGGGGAATCAGAGACTCCAAAATCCGCAACATATCTACCTTTATGCGCTCCTGCACGACCCGTGCTGGCTTTCGTAGCAGCGGAGTCAACAACCCAATTAATATTTCTGCCTGAGTGCCATCTACGATGTGATGGGCGAGTTGAGCGAGGAGTCCGATCTGTCTTTGAGCGAGAGGTGTCGAAATATCTTGATCTCCTCTGGTACGCTCGACGAACGTCGTCAGGTGGCGCAGCAACAATGAAAGGTGAGGTGCAACAAGTGTATTCGATACCGTCTCATCCTCGGCACCAAGTACGAGAAGCCGTTCCGCAAAATCTAGCACGAAGTTTACCACAGCGGGTTTGACGCCGGGGGATATAAGGCAATCCAATACCTTGGGGACAACCCGACCATCGAAATGTACCAGGTAATGCACGTATTCGCGCCGCGCAGACCAGGATGCAAAAATCTCCAACAACGCAGAGGGAGCCTGCGTATTCTCTTGATGCAGAACAGCAAGACGAGGCGAGATGATGGTGTCGAACATGGCCCGCAAGAACGGCGAAAAATCATACACAACTGGGGTATGGAAGAAATCCGCCAATCTTCTTAAACCAAGTTGTCGAATAGTGCGTGCGTCCTTTGCCGATATCTCCATCACGTCGTCCATGTCTTTCGCTGGCTCTTCTACATCGCTCCCTTCCTCCCACTCATTGTCCTCCGTTAGGTGCTCGCCTTCCTGACGCTCGTCGACCTCGATCTGGTCCTCCAAAGGCAGTTCGACCTTGGAAGACGACAATCGCGTTTGCGCCGCAGCAACCATCGACACCGCTGTCCCGAACAATGCAGGCCACCACTCTACCATCCTCACTCCCAAACTTCTCGACACATCCCCAAGCATATGCAGGTAACCAATCTGCTGTCTCGCACCTATAACGCCTCCACCCATCTCGATGCTGAACTCCGCATCACCAGCCCATGCCCGACAGTCTTTCGCGATTGGTGCAAGCATCAAATCCACAAGTAAGGCCAACGCCTCATTGTTACATCCTCCTAATGCGCTCAAAACAGCCGCGCGCCTCTCACCAGCACCACTTCCTCGCCTCTTTCGCTCTCTTACGATCCCAAATAGTATTCTCACCACTACACTGACCACTTCGTCCTCCATTCTCCCCAATTCTTCGGCTACTGCTGCCAACTCGTCTCGCCACAGCCCACTATCAAGTAACCGCCACAGGCTATCCTCGTGCCGCATGAGCGAGGGAGATTTGAATGTCAGAATACATCGCATCGATACAGATTGGAGAGATCGGTCGGGGTGCACCAAGAGCCCGAGGTAGAGAGAGTGGAGTGTGGAGGATGCGTAGGAGAAACCGTGGATTTGAGAATTTAGAAAAGAGTGTGAGCCATGCGGCAAGTTTGGGGCGGGAGAGAGCAATAGTGTAGGGCATGCCGCGGGAGAGTAGGGATTCCGACGTAGACGATGACGGATCGCCGTTGTTGACCAAACTCAAAAAAAGAGAGACTAGCTCGCGATTGTGTTTTTCCGCAAGGGAAGGGCATTGTGCAACGGCTCCCAAAAGTTGAATCTCGTACGACGACCGATCAAATTTGTCCGATGGACGTTGCTCCTGCCAAACCCAATCGACATCATCAGCCGCTGAAGCAACAAATGTTCAGTGTTTATACGAACGACGACTCACCCGAACAATAGCTTTCCTTTCCAGTCCTTCATCTAACCACTCCGCAACCGCCTCTCGCGTATTGTGCGCCGCACCATCTCTCCAGCTCCGTTCCTCTTCCCACGTATCACCATCGCGATGATCTTGCATCTGATTTTCTTTGGCAGTCAACCACGGCGGAATGAAGGTGCTAACGTTCTCTCCAATCATGTTCGGCGACGACGAGTTGGAAGAGGTGTTGACAAACTCTTGCCATATGACGTTCCATATGGGTTCGCCGAGACGTTTGGCGAGGCCAGACAATGCTTCTGCAGCAGGCGACCACAACGGACGCAAGTTCACCTTGAGCTGGGCTAACCACATCCTGTCAGTATAAGACAATTCACTACACGTATGATGAACCGGACTCACCCATTAACCACCTCGCACACTCTTCCCCACCTCCCCGTCCTACTCTTTGTGTCTCTTCTGCGCCGTCCTCGTTTTCGTCAGCCGCTTCACTATGCTTAACAGCCATCCCAACCCTCCCAATCCGCAACACCCTCTCTCTCACGCCTCCCAAATCCAACGATACCTCCTCGCCCTGCAAACACCGTCGCAGAACATCCTCTTCTGCACTTGACAGTCCCACCACAATGCGCGAAGTCAGAATTTGGAGCCCCGAGAGACGGATGGCACGCGAATGGGAGTGGAGAGACTTGCGAAGGGGTGTGAGAACATGGTAGAGGACGTGTGCACTGGTTGGTGGCGACGGACTGTACGATGGTTGTTAGCTGGATGCATAAAGTTTAGAATGGTAGGGTGGATACGTACCTCGCGCGTAATAGCATTGCTAGCCCACTCAAACGCACTCTCCGACCAGACGTATCGCTCTACGATCACGCGCGTCCACCGTTCCAAACGGGCGTATATCCGATCTTCAGGTGTCCCCTCTGATATCTTCGGCCCTTCGCATTTCTTTGCTTGTTGTGTTTCCTGCAATCTCTCTCTCCCCTCGATCATTCTTCTCATTCCCGTTGAAACTGTCCCGGCGCCCGCATTTTTCATCGCGAGAACATCGAGAGAGATACTCTGCCAATACGCGCAAACACGTACCTAGGACGTATGCGCTATTGGCATAAGTCCTGCACCACTCTTGCCATTCTTTTTCCGGGCCTCCTTGCGCTTCCCGGCATCTGCACTGCTGTCGTCGCCAAAGATACGATCCACGATACCGATCACCAACATCGGCATTTCCTCCACGTACGGCGCCAACGCCAATATGTTGTACAGCTCTTCAACTCCTCTCTCTTTCCTCGTGCCCACCCTCGTCTTCGCACCTCTCGACAGCCAGCTGCCCCAAAGTCCAGTCCCCAAGCTTCCCAACGACCCACGCACCCAGGGAGCGTTTCCATACGACATCCGTTTCGCCAGCACTTCCCTTCCCCCCAGCGCGCCTACTTCGACTTTCTCGCAAACCTTGCCAACAGCCTCATAACGCCTCTCATCGTGCTGCAGCACGCTCAGAGTATCGCGAATCTGCAGCCACATTCCCTCCTGTTCCTCCCTGCCAGCCGAGTGAGAAAGAACGCTGATAAGGGAAACAAAGATTGAGGTGATGTATGTTGAATGTGTTGGAGGAATGTACGCATCGATGAGTCGATGCAGCATTTGTCGAGGTAGATGCGGTAGCGGCAACAAACAACGAGCACACGAATTCGAGCAAGACAGATTCCGATGGCTTTGGATGTGCGCGTATGTGCACATGGACAGAGGTGGAACAGGTTAGCGGGACGGGGAGGTGAGACAACGTCGCGAGTAAACGGGAGATGTGGGATGCTGATTTCGGCAAGGGGAGTTTTGTCAACGGATGAAAGAATGGGTCAGAAAGAAAAGAAAGGGGGGTTGAAGTATCGAAATGAAGAAATGCTTACCAGATAGTCTCGACCCTTGGCGAACGCTACACACGATCGCAGCGATGCGGAGTACTCTCCAAATGCGTTCGCGATGCGCCCCATCCTGACCCTCGTCTTCTTCAAGTTGGCCATCTTGTTCCTGCGGTTCTCCTGGTACGCATTCTGCAGATCCAGACTTACTCACATGCGATTGGGCCAACGCCTCTTCCATACGTTTGACCACTACATCTGCGATTGGCGAGAACTGATCCGGACCGTCACAGTGATGTAGAGAGCGGTGAGCGTTCGTCTGAGGAGGGTGTACAGCAGTTTTTCGGTGTTTGAGGACGTAGACGGAGGGACAGAGAGATAATGCCCGATGACGGGGGCGATAATGAAGGGAGATGTCGTGTGTAACGTTTGCGATACAGACTGAAAAGGCCATGCTTATAATTACGAACAAACGAACCAAGTGGGACCGGATACGCATACCTTGCAAGCAAAAATCAACATCCATGCACTGGCGTCCTCGACGCCATCCAACTCCGTCGCCATCAACGCTAGCGCTCTCTCTCTTGCCTTCGTTTTCAAACGTCGTAACACCGATGCCCACACTTCTGCAGCTGCGCGTTGGACCTGATCGTTACACCCGGGAAGGGCAGCGTGGAAGGAGGTCCATGTTTGTTGTAGGAGGTCGAGGTGGATGGATGGAATGAGGAGATAGCGAAAGAGAGAAGCGAGAGTTGCCAGGAGGGATGTGAGTACGGACGTGGGGAGTGGGCGAGAGAGGTGTGTGAGGAGCGTGTGGAGGAGGGAATCGTAGACAGGGGAAAGTGTTGTGCGGAGGTCGTGTGCTAGTTTTTGGAGGAGACTGGTCGCGGGTGAGGAGGGGATGAAAGGGACAGAAACGGTACATACTCGAGAAGAGCCGGAAGGGCTTCTTGATCTCCGGAGTTGAGAGCGTCTTTCCAGCATTGCACGATCTGTCTCCAGTTATGAAGGAGCAGGGGCATGGAAGCAGAGAGGGGCTCTGCTGTGGCAAATTGGACGAATGCGGGGGACAGATTCAGTTGCCGCCATTGTTGGAAGGAATTGTAAAAGTGGGATTCATTGTCCTGGTGAGAGGGTCTGAGCCAGTCAGATGAGGATGTATTACAGGAGACTCACGGCTATGTCATGGTCAAAGTTGCTAGTGAGATCGAGTGCAGAGGGAAGATGAAGTTGTCTGAGCGACTCTGCGTAGGATTGGTGCTGGCAGTCTACGGTCACGGATGCTCTGCGGGCGACGGTGGCGAGGGAAGACTCTCACCTTGAAGCGCTTGACTCTCTGGACGATGTCGAGATCGTCCATCCCCGCAACCTCGACACTTCTGATCGCAAGCAACACCCAAAACTTTTTTGGATGAGTCAGCAGCTGTGAATGCAAATGAGTGCCATATGTTTTCAGTGGCTGTGCACACATGGGCCTCAGCCAAGTTCTCTGCCAGCCAAGTGGGGCTCATAACCTGTACTTTCAACAGGTTATGAGCCCCACTTAGCTGGAAGAGCAAGCAGATGTTTTTAATATCGGAGAGCTGGGTGCTTGCAAAAGGGTGGGAGTCTACATCAGCAAAAACACTGTTCTGGGCAGACATCGGTTAACTAATTACTTTATGGTCAAAATTCACGTGGACTCCTTGTACATGAAA
>JANFAE010000430.1:0-88847 GCA_024613145.1 Pisolithus marmoratus
CTTGCCAACCCAACTCATAGTCAGTGATGTGCTGCCAACCCCTGCACACAGGGCTGATCCCAGTGCATGGCCAGCAACATCCTGCCAACCCCTGCATACAGGCCTAATCCCAACCCATGTGAGTGACCTCTGCATACTGGGCATCCTCCCAACACATGGCCAGCAACCCCATGGCAACCCTTTGCAAAGAGGCCATCATTCCCAACACATAGCCAGTGATGTGCAGCTGGCCCCTGCACACAGGCCAGATCCCAATGCATGCCATAGCAACCTCTGCATACAGGCCCAATCCCAACCCATGCCAATGACCTGCTGTCAATGCCCACACAGGTGTAATCCCAACCCATGGTCAGCAATGTCCTGCCAACCCCTGCACACAGGCTGAATCCCAACTCATGACCAGTAACCTCCCAATCCCTGCACACAGGCCTGATCCCATCCCATGGTCAGCAATGTCCTGCCCACTGCACTGAGCATGCACACTAAGTGGACACCAGTGGACACCTGCCAGACATGGTGGACATATGCCATGCACATGTAGTCTATCTGAACCTGAGTGTGTATTGTCCATCACCCTTACACAGGCTGGGGGTGAGCCTCTACTATGTAGCCTCATGCCAACCCCCAGGCAGATAAGATCAGGTGGAAATCCCCATGAAAAAGTGACAGACATGGCAGTGATGTTGCTAAATCATGCAAAGATCTGTCCAAATCCCTGGCAGAATGGAGTGATCAGGGCACTCTCAGTTCACATGTACCACTCAGCAACAGCCAGGCCCCCAGATCAACAGAAAATCCAGCCTAAATCCACCAGAAATGCAATGATCAGCCCTTATCAGTGTAGTTGCTGCCAGATAAGATTGGGACTGTGGGCTTCGACTGAGTTCGAAAAGCCACATGGTTTTTGTGTTATGAAAAAGGCAATTCACGTGGCTTTGCCGAGCGAAGCGAAAGGAGCGAGAGGGAGCGAGGGAAGCGAGGGGAGCGAGATTGCCGAGATACGCGAAATAGCCGTCGACAATCGGCGATCTCAGCAGTCTCAGCGGTCTCACACCGGTCTCACGCCGGTCTCACAGCGGTCTCTCAGATTTCACACGGACCTTTCTCCGTTCACTTTATAGATGATCTATATACAAATTTATCTTCATCTTCTGCAAGTTTTCCTTTGACGTCGGTCTCAGTAACCAAGTTTGATCGCAGACACCCCCGCCGCGGGTCGCTAAGTCCATGACAAATATAACCCGTTCTCCATCACGATCAATGTACAGACCACCATCAATCCCTCGGCTGATAGCAAAATACTCTAGCCGAGGGCAGTGATAATTGAAAAACGCAGCGCACAGCATCTTTTCCTTGAAATTGGCTTTTATGTGAACTTTCCATGCAAGACTAGGAGGCCAGACGGATGCATCTCTGTTTACGACTGGTCCAAAAGATAAATGCCACGTTGCGTCGTGTCGTGGCTGTTTCATCGCGGCCGTTAATGGTAGTCCATGTCCATCACACCCGCACCGCATCACACAGAGCGTAAGTATATATTCAGCGATGAATCAAGGCGCCACAGGTTGAGGTACTATTGATCCCAAGATTTATCCATGGCAGATTACATGACTTGGCATCTCGGGCCTGTTCTCGTTTCGCTCGTGCTTTCTGGCATCCTTTGTGGATGTGCAGTGGTCCAGACCTACGTATACTATAAGCTGTTTCCAAAAGACAGCCGGAGATTCAGGACTCTGGTATGTTACTCGTACACTTGGCTTAGTGGCTCGGGTCCCTCGCGTTTCACTAATCTGCTTATCTCTAACTCGTTTAAATAAGGTCGCCTTAGAGATGTATGCAACGATTACTCTTTGTCACCAACGTCGGTTTGACTAGCTTCAAGGTGTCTCCAAACTGCACACTTGGCGATCCTCGTCCTTGGCGTGTGGCAGACCGTGATGTCCGGCTATGACCAGCGCACGTCCGGGCTTGCAACCACCACCGCTATTAGTGTGATGTTCAATGGTCCCATCGCATTCTGCGCACAGGTAGACCATCCAATGATGACTCAAATCTGCAGATTAAACTCCCATTATGTCGGGCAGGCCTTCTTTATGTTTAGATTATACACTTTCTCACAGAAGAAAGCGCTTCTCGTTTTCTGTTCTTTGCTTGTCGTAACTCAATTCGCGTTCACGCTGATGGTTAGCATTGCAACAGTCACAGCTGGGGGATTGTTACTTGACTCATGGCAATGGTTCATCATATTCGGGCTATTCATCACAATATGTGCTGACACGACCATCGCTGCGTCTTTGAGCTACTACTTGAAGGCGAATGAACCAGCTTTTGGTCGGTACGTACTCTTAAGGATATCGTGAATTACTATGTCTGATGCTGACCTTGCCCTACAAGAACATCACGTGTGGTAGATCGGATGGTTCTCTACATCATGGGTGCGCAGTGCCAGGACGGTCTTGGTACCCCGTTGATTGCCTGATCTGGTCTCACCTAGCAACGGGCATGATAACCAGGTGAGGGGGCATTCCAACAGTATAATGATCGTTTTGGCCGAGTCTCCAGCCAGTATATCCTCTCTCGCTTCTGGCGTTTCCGTATGTTGAATCTAACGCCACTCCATAATTCAAACTATTGAAACTGCTATAGGTCTTAATCGCACCCAACATCTGTACGTCACACTTATTCCACTGTCACATTCTCGTTACAAACAATAGCAGATATTTGGCTAGGGTTCTTTATCATCGAGTCTGGCTGTGAGTTTATCATTTGCTGCTTTCGGCAGCCCGCCTCAGATTTGATTTGTGCTGATGCCCTACTTCTCAAGTGTACACCAACTGCCTCTTAGCAGCGTATGTGCTCAGTGTTCCTCTCCTTTCTAATCCCTTACTTCAACTCATCTGTCTGGATGGCAAGACTGAATGCCCGCGCTAAGTTCTCTCACGAGTTGCAACGTCCAACGTCAGCAGATGGATCAAAACTGTCATTGAGCACACTCGTCATACAAGGCAACTGTACATCTAGCCAGAGTCAAGGATAGGTAAGTGGCGCGCACATTGTCACGGAGATTACCCCATGTACCGACATATTGCCTCAGATGATTGTTCACACCACTCTTAAGAAAACTCGGGGGTTGAATCATGATCAAGGCGTGGAAGGGGTTTGAGAGTGGAGAATATTTATTCCCCAGATAAATTTGCTATTCCAAACCATACACAGCTCAACACGTGTCCTAGATATAGCATATGAAACGAGGAGCAAAGGTCAATCCAAGTGGTGTCTTGTACCCTGATCCGAGGTGTTATGAGTGGTGATTCTGATTCGTTACAATATGATCAGATCAGGAAAGGAAACATTCTGCACTGACGCCTCCCGGTCCCTCAGATCATCCAACATGCAGTGGTCGATAAGTGCTGAACGATCATCAGCATATGAGATGTATACTGGATGACCACGAGATGGCTTTTCCCAGGCATCACAGACCATTATTACCATTCCGGTGTCCTTGCGCCGCTTTCACTCATATACCTTGTTCTCGAAATGAGACCGGGCCTCAGTTTCAGGCTGACAGCATCCCCATTATCCCTCGGGTAACTGCTGCTCTCGCCTGTCGTTCGGTGCTGTTCTCCACACCACTGGGTAGACCCCGTTTCAGCTTGGACACATCGGGCGTTGCTGGTGTCCTTCGTGGCGAGGAGGCAATGGCCAACTGCGCATGTCTATGAACACAGGAAATGATTGAAGTGGTGCAACTCTCCTGGTTCATATAGGATCGCCAAGAGCCAGGAAAGTTGATAGAATAGAATCTCGAGCTCGCAAGTGGGTAGTAGCGTTTGGCGATGGTGTACAAGCTGGCGGAGTGCACCAACCCAGCCACTGGTTACTGTGTTCACATACGTGTGCGGTGGGCATGGTTGCGACTGCCTCCTCACCACCGAATACCCCTGCTACGCCTGACGTGTTGAGAGAGACCAGACAGATAAGCACCCGAAGCCACTCTTGGCTGCCAGATGATGGAATACATAGACCGGTAAAATTACGGTTCAATGAATGGTTACGAACATTTACAAGTGTTTGGAATGGAAGCTGGGGCTCCACCATCACTCGGGGTGGTATGCAAGGATGCGGCGAGTGTGTTGTCCGTGCGAATTGTGTAGCGCTCGTTTGTACACATGCCAGGTCGTTGTTCCTTGTTGATTAGTAATCGATAAGCTTTCCTTCAATCTCGTGGTCTAAGGTTTTTGTGGACATGCGCGACCATACGAACGTTCAAATGTTTTGCACCGTCTGGTGTGTCTCACTCAAGTTACCACTATGGATTTTATCGCCGCTCGGCATTCTTCAGTCTCAGGTCCCTCTTTTCTCAACTCGAACGAGTGTGTGACAATGGAAAGGCCGCTGTACAAGGACCATGGACGCCTTCAAGCTGTAGCCATCAAGGTCGGCACTCAATGCACGACAGTCTTATTTTGTTTCCATCAGTGCCCATCTCGCGGGTATAGCTGTACCTGGGGTGGCTAGTATTCCTTCTCGACGTAATGCTACGTCCGGAGCGTTTGTGTCACTCTCAGCCGCACAAGATTTCGCTCAGGCCATCGCCATGCAAAGCGCAGGCTGGGAATCCTCCATCGTCCATCCTTTCACTGTCTCTGAGCTTGAAAGTATCATCAGGCAAGGGATGCCAAGACAAGACAGCACAAACGCTTAAGGATGCATACATCATGTCTCGGCGGATATCGACGTGCAGTAGCTGGAGCAGCCCCGCCCCAGGCTTGGTCACCGTCGATCGCTAAGGTTAAGTTTGCCCACCATTTTAAGGTTTGCCAGCGTCTCGCAACGATCGCATGTCTGATCATACAGTCAGCAGCCTTCTATTGACGCTCAACGTAGCGCAAAGATCAGGACGCTCTGAGTACGAAACTCTCCCCAGCACCAAGGTGTGTAAAGTATGTCTGTTCTACTGGTGCCAGTCCACTGACTCACTGTCTCTCACGGTACGTTCATGGCAACTTCGAATTGCGCAGGACGACTGATTTAGTTGCTGAAGCGCTGAACAGTGATGGTTCATCTGGCGCTTCTAGATGACAAATACCCAACCATATCAACACTTCTCGTGTTGATGTTGCGCCGACCCATTCTTCGGCTCTGCAAATGGCCTGGAGAAATTGGAGGGCTGTAAAACAGCCAGGTAATGATGATGATATATCGGTGAAAGACTAGGATGCAAAACAACGGGAAGCAGACGAGCCCTCATGATCAGGCAATTTCGTTTCAACAGATTCCCCATGTCTTCTCTACCATCCTTTCATTGCGCCAGCGGCTTCATAAGCTCGCAAACGGCACTCTGGGTCATATGCATTGGAATGCAGCGAATCTTGTATTCCTCACTTCCATCACGTAAGCGATTTGAGACTGACACTGCCATGCCTTACGTTGAGCGTTATTTTACCTCACTCGTCTTCAAGCCTAGGTGGGAATATCACCACACCACCTCATATTGTATTGACTGCATAATCCAGTGGCGCACACATGGAAATGGTTTAATAAAGGACCCTCGGAGACGTGGTGCATCAACACAGAGACTTGCTCCGTACATCCTCTCCTCATCCTCATCAGTGGGTTAAAGGGTTCCGCAACAACTAGGAAAGCAGCCCGTTACTGTTCGTGCTCTTGATAACGCTGCCATGTATATCCCCTTGCTTTCCAACGTCCTCCAAGCCACGCCTCGTACTATGGTCACCAGCTATACCCCGCTTGAGAGCACTAAGTTCATTCTGAATGGTACTGGAGTAGCTGGTCTCTTCGGTGGCGAAGAAGCCATTGCGTCTATAGCTTTGGTTCACATTTTCGAAGAGAGGAAATGGCTTGGCTGGTACAACTCCCCTGGATCCTACATTATGGGGATGCGTTTCAGCGGGCCGGCCTATTCAGCTGTTCCTCCATTATTCGAATGTGAGCATGAAGACGTACAGATAGACCTGGCCTCGCTATTCGAGTATCATGGCCGGAAAGGCCCCAAGTTTAGAGCCGTTCATTCTGGAAGTACTTTCCAGGAGACGGGTCATCTGGCCGCTCTATTCATGAGGGAGTGCATAGAACGGCGCTTCACCCGGATCAGTGGCAGGAAATCCCAGCCTGTCAGCGTCACTATTGCCAACCTTGATGGCGTTTCATCCCACGACAAGCGCAGCATGAGGTACAGGCGTCGTGGTCCTCTCTATGCTAGCATACCCATCCTCGTCAGCATAGGCACATGTGCTGCCTGCAGCTGGTACCACGATTGGTTCTCTTTTACTGCGATCTTGTTCGGCATCATTGTCAGCGGCATATCGTGCCGTGTGATCGGCTCTGGGACATTCAACTTTACGTACCCAGAGCCAGCGCCAGGCTCGCCCTCACGTGATGGTATCTTATGCCACGATGAAGGAGTTATTCTGTTGAAAGGCAAGGAGAAGGCTGTCAATGCTGTTACTAGGGGGAAGTTCTCACTCCTTTTCAAGTGCAAAGACGCTCGCCGAAGTGTCAGACTCATTCGGATGTGCTCTGTCATTCTTGTAATCCAGGCCATCGCACAGCTGATCCTCGTCTCTCAGAGCTCCCCCTTTGGGCAGCTCATGTTCGTGGTGTCTGTCGCAGTCTCTTGGCTGTACAACCTGTGGTTGTGGTCCTTCGATAAGGAGAAAGTTCAGAGAGATATTCTGATGGAAATCCTCGGCAGACCGAGCCTTTCCAAGTACATTCTGGGCACCCGTACCAGCATGGTGATATTTGTTCTCCTAGCCCTGGACCTGGACGATCCTAAAGATGTGATGAATTTCCTCCTGCCTCCAAACACCAGGGCTTGGCAAATATGGAAGAAAGCTGTGATTACTCGACTTAAGAATCACGAAAAGCTTTCGTTCGACGCCTCGGACTGGGACGATTCGTCTCCGTCAGATCAGGAGCGGCAGTTGTTGGAAACGCTCTCCGCGGATGCCCATGAGGCGTATGAGGGCTTTCAGCAGCACAAGAAAAACATTCTTCCCCAGTCGAAGATGCAATAGCCTGTCCTTGTGATCTATCTTTCGAATTCCTGTGATACCTGTGTTTTACGAGTAGTACTTTGTTCCCTGCGGTAACTCATATGCATACTGGCCTGTAGCAGCTAACATGACATGCTTGAGGATGACTGCTTGAGCTTCGATCCGTAATTTATGAGCAGGGTGGGAATTCTCCCAGAAACATTTACCTCCGTTCCGACGGCGAGGAAACCGGATTCAGGATCCAGGACTATATTATACTTCAGTCAGATTGCTAAGACCAAATATAGCTGTTCTTGAGATACATTGTCCCTCGTTGATTAGTAATCAACAAGTTTTTGGTATCATCTAGCAGGCACAACACGAAGTCTAAGGTGAGAAACATGCGCGATCATACGAAACGTCTAAATGTTTTGAACCGTCTCATGGTACTCCGCACTCAGTGCCACGATGGATTTAGTCGCCGATCGGCATTTTTTTAGTCTCAGGTCCTTCCTTTCTCTCAACTCGAACGAACGTGCGACAATGGAGAGACCACTGTACAAGGACTGTGGACGCCTTCAAGGTGGCCATCAAGGTCGGCACTCAACACACGGCTGTTTTCATCAGTGCCCATCCTCGTGAGTATGGCTGTACCTGGGGTGACTAGTATTCCTTCTCGACGCGATGCTCCCTCTGGAGTGTTTGTGTCACTCTCAGCCGTACAAGACTTCGCTCAGGCTGTCGCCATGCAAGGCGCAATCTCCGTTCGTCAGTTATACTGGTACCCCTCTGGGAATCCTCCATCGACTATCCCTTTATTGTTTCTGAGCTTGAAAGTATCATCAGGCAAGGAATGCCCGGACAAGGCAGCATGGACGCCTCGAATGCATATATCATGTTTCGGCGGATATTGGCGTGTGGTAGCTGGAGCAGGCCCGCCTCACGCTTGATCACCGTCGATCGCTAAGGTTAAGTTTACCCACCATTTTAAGGCGTACCAGCGTCTCACAACGATCGTGTGTCTGATCATACAGTCAGCAGCCTTCTATTGATGCTCCATCAGCTGGCCAAGCTGTACCCGGAAGATTGATCGCTGGCCTCATCAATGAAATTACCCATGTATACTACACTCCCTCTCAACATAGCGCAAAGATCAGAACGCTCTGAATACGAAACTCTTCCCAGCACCAAGGTGTGTAAAGTATGTCTGTTCTACTGGTGCCAGTCCACTGACTCACTGTCTCTCACTGTACGTTCATGGCAACTTCGATTGCGCAGAACGACTGATTTAGTTGCTGAAGCGCTGAACAGTGATGGTTCATCTGGCGCTTCTAGATGACAAATATCCAGCCATATCGACGCTTCTCGTGTTGGTGTTACGCCGAGCCATTCTTCGGCTCTGCAAACGGCCCGGAGAAACTGGAGGCATGCCATCACTGCGCCCAGGCTGTAAAACAGCCAGGTAATGATGATGATATATCGGTGAAAGACTGGGATGCAAAACAACGGGAAGCAGATAGAACCCTCATGATCAGGCACGTTCGTTTTAACAGATTCCCCATGTCTTCTTTACTATCCTTTCATCGCGCCAGCAGCTTCATAAATTCGCAAATGGCACTCTTGGTCATATGCATGGGAATGCAGCAAATTTTGTATTCCTCACTTCCGTCACTTCAGCGATTTGAGACTGACACTGCCATGCCTTACGTTGAGCGTTATGTTACCCTCACGGGTCTTCAAACCTAGGTGGGAATATCACCACAGCACCTCATATTGTGTTGACTGCATAATCCAGTGGCGTACACGTGGAAATGGTTTATATAAAGGACCCTCGGAGACGTGGTGCGTCAACACAGAGACTTGCTCCGTACATCCTCTCCTCATCCTCATCAGTGGGTTAAAGGGTCCCGCAACAACTAGGAAAGCAGCCCGTTACTGTTCGTGCTCTTGATAACACTGCCATGTATATCCCCTCGCTTTCCAACGTCCTCCAGGCCATGCCTCGTACTATGGTCACTAGCTACACCCCGCTTGAGAACACTAAGTTCATCCTGAACGGTACTGGAGTAGCTGGTCTCTTCGGTGGCGAAGAAGCCGTCGCATCCATAGCTTTGGTTCACGTTTTTGAAGGGAGGAAATGGCTTGGCTGGTACAACTCCCCTGGATCCTACATTATGGGGATGCGTTTCAGCGGGCTGGCCTATTCTGCTGTTCCTTCGTTACCCCGAGATGAGCAGGAACACGTACAGACAGACCTACAGACAGACCTGGCCTCACTATTCGAGTACCACGGCCGGAAAGGCCCCAAGTTTAGAGCCGTTCACTCTGGAAGTACTTTCCAAGAGACCGGGCATTTGGCCGCTCTATTCATGAAGGAGTGCACAGAAGAACGACCTATCCGGATCAATGGCAGGGAAACCCAGCCTGTTAGCGTCACTATTGCTAACCTTAATCACGTCCCCCCCCGCGAGGCATGTCCCACGATGAACAGGCGTAGTGCTCCTTTCTACGCTAGCGTACCCATCCTCGTCAGCATGGGCGCATGTGCGGCGTGCGGCCGGTACCAAGATTGGTTCTCTTTCGCTGTGATCCTGTTCGGCATCATCGTCAGCGGTGTATCGTGCCGTGTAATCGGCTCTGGGACATTCCGCTTTATGCACCCAGAGCCGGCGCAAGGCTCGCCTCCTGGTGATGGTATCTTAGGTTGCGACGAAGAAGTTGTCCTGTTGAAAGGCGAGGAGGGAGCGGTCAATGCGGTTACGAGGGGCAGGTTCTCACTACTTTTCAAGTCCCAACACGCTCGCCGGACTGTCAAACTCATTCGGATGTGCTCTGTCATTCTTGTGATCCAGGCCATCGCACAGCTGATCCTCGTCCCTCAGAGTTCACCCTTTGGACAGCTTATGTTCGTGGTGGCGCATGCCATGGAGGCCACTCACATCACTGGGTGCATAGAACGTTGAAGACACGGAGTTATAGACATTCTGTTGCAGTCTCTTGGCTGTACAACCTGTGGTTGTGGTCCATCGATAAGGAGAAAGTTCAGAGAGATATCCTGATGGACACCCCGGCAGACCGCGCCTTCCCAAGTACATTCTGGGCACCCGTACCAGCATGGTGATATTCGTTCTCCTAGCTTTGGAGCTGGATAATCCTGAAGATGTGATGAATTTCCTCCTGCCTCCGAACACCACGGCTTGGCGAATATGGAAGGCAGCCGTCATTAAGCGACTTAGGAATAACGAAAAGCTCTCGTTGGACGCCTCGGACTGGGATGATTCATCCCTATCCGATCAGGATCGGAAGATGTTGGAAACGCTCTCGCAGGATGCCCATGATGCTTATGAGGGCTTTCAGCAGTACAAAGAAAACATTCTTCCCCAGTCGAAGACGCAATAGCCTGTCCTTGTGATCCCTCCTTCGGATTCCCACGATTCTTGCGTTTTACGAGTAGTGCTTTGTTCCCCGCAGTAACTCATATGCATACTGGCCTGTAGCAGCTAACATGACACGCTTGAGGATGACGGCTTGAGCTTCGATTCGTGATTTACGAGTAGGGTGAGACTTCTCCTAGAAACATTTACCTCCGTTCTGACGGCGAGGGAACGGGATTTTAGTAGTGGCAGCTCATGACTATGTCCCACATTTTTCATACAACCATACTGCCTCAGACTTCAGTGAGTCAGGTTGCTGCTAACACAGTCGATTCCTCGGCCGATAACAAAAATCCGATCGTCGCACAGCTACTCTAATCCATTCCTTCCTCGACGTCCGAGGGTGGCGATAACTGAAAATTGCGGGCGCTCGCAGTGTTTACTGAACACGTTACCTCCAGGGCTCACTCTCGGCGGCCTATCTTTTCCTTGTTGGTCGGACTTTCGATTCGGTTTATGTGTGAACTTTACAGTAAACGCAGGAGGCGAGACAGATGAACTACCATATGTCGCTATCAGTTCCAGGCTCCAAGTCAATTTGCAATGACCAGGAGAACTTTTTGGCGTGGTCCCACATGTCGGCACTAAAAGTAGTGCGAAACTTCAGGTAAGCTTCAAGTTAGATCTACGTTTCAGGTTATACCCGCGTATTATATCTCAAGTTTCGCTCTCCGTTACGACCGGTCCAAATATTGAATGCTGTGTTGTGCCGTCCAGTGGCTTTTCCATCGCAGCCGTTAATGGTAGTCAATTATACTCGCACTGCGTCACACAATGCATATATATTCAGCAACGGATCAAGGCACCACAGGTTGAGATATTGGTCCCAGGATTTATCCATGGCAGATTCATGGCTTGGCATTTCTGGCCTGTTCTCGTTTGGCTTGTGCTTTCCGGTATCCTCTATGGATGTGTGGTGGTGCAGACCTACGTATACTATAGGCTGTTTCCAAAAGACGGCTGGAAATTCAAGTCTCTGGTATGTTACTCGTACACTTGGTTTAGTAGCTCGAGTTCCCCCTCCTTCGCTAACTTGCTTATCGTCCCATTGGTTTAAGGTCACATCTGAAATGTATGCAATAATTTCTTTCTGTCTCCAACGTCGGTCTGACTAGCTTCAAGGTGTCTCCAAACTGTACACTTAGCATTCCTCGTCCTTGGCATGTGGCAGACTGACGACCACCTATGAGCAGCGCCCAGCAAGACCCAAGCTTGCAGCTATCACCGCTACCAGTGTCGTGTTTAGCAGTCCCATCGCATTCTGCACACAGGTAGACTATTCAACGATGAATCAAAGTCTGTGGATTAGACTCCCGTTATATCCGGCAGGCCTTCTTTGTCTTTAGGAGAAAGCCCTTCTCGTTTTCTGTTCTTTGCTTGTCGTAACTCAATTCGCGTTTACCCTGATGGCTAGCATCACTACAGTCGTGACTGTGGATTTGCCACTTCTGTGGGAATGGTTCATTGCATCCATGCTATTCATCACAATGTGCGCTGACGCCACCATCGGGTGTCGGTGAGCTACTACTTTTGCAGGCGAGCGAGCCGGCCTTTGGTCTGTACGTGCTCTTGGGGATGTCATGAATTACTATGACTGACACGGACCCTTGTCCCACAAGAGCTTCGCGTGTGGTAGATCGGATTGTTCCCTACGTCTTGGGTACGCACAGCCAGGATAATCTTGATACCCTGTCGATTTCCCGGCCTGTTCCCACCCAGCAACGGGCATCATAGCCAGGAGAGGGGCATCTCAACAGTATAACCATTGTTCGGGCTGAGTCTGCGACAAGCATATTCGCACTCGCTTCTGGCGTCTTAGTGTGTTAAATCTAACCCCACTCCGTAATCCGAATTACTGAAGCCACGCACCAGATCTTAATCGCACCCGACATCTGTATGTCACACTTATATTTCTGTGACATTCCCATTGCAAACAATTGCAGATATTTGGCTAGGGCTCCTTGTCATCGAGTCTGGCTGTGAGTTTGTTGTTTGCCGCTTTCTGCAGCCTGTTTCAGATTCGATTTCTGTAGATGCTCTACTTCACCAGTGTATACCAACTCACTCTTAGCAGCGTGTGTGCTGAGTGTTCCTCTTACAAACCGCAGTACTCGGAGGTGCTACTGCGTAGATCCGACATACTATAGCCACACACCCAGTTAGGGTCAAGGGCAGGTAAATGGCCTGAGCTTTGTCACGGAGAGATCCATGTATTGACATATTGACTCAGACGGTCGTTCGCACAACGAGGCGTGTAAAGAGTTCGAGATCTAGACCTTATACATGACATGATTCACGGTACTTGACACATTAGATGTTATGAGTGGAGAGTATTTATCCACGGGTCGCTGCTTACATTGAAGAAAGGCTGAGCGCTGACCCAGATTGGCGCACGAATGCCTTCTAAGCAAAGAGGGTGCGGGACCTCGACCATCCAGAGCCCAGCACATGTATGCAAACCTATCCCAACAACTTGCTCTGCCTTTCCAAAAGCAACACTTTGGGTCTGTCCGACTCATATGTCAGGAACTTCTCTGCCATGACAATTTGCAAATCCGTTGGTCCTTCTCGTAGAGTACCTCCACCCGGCTCTGAGGGCACATGTTCGTACCACATATGGAGGTTGTACGACTTTCTCAGGGTCCGTACCATCATAACCTCCACAGAACACCATGCGCGCGTGTGGTAAGCATCGTCTACGAGGCTGATCAAAGCGTTGCACTGCGCAATGATCATGGGTAGAGCCGAAACGCCAGGTGCAGGATTGTCTTGGTCAACGCACGCATGATCCTATGAAGATGTCAGGTCAAATACTGTAATTTCCTGCTTGCTGAAACCATCTTTCACTTACAATCCAGATCCCCAGTCTTTCTCTGTCTACGGATGGATGAAGCTTCAGAAGGTTCTCGATGGCATTGACCATCCGTTTATATTGCTTGTTATTGCTGTCATCCGGCGTATCCCGTGCCGTCGCAGAGCCCTTGTTGATCCAGCGGTACGAGAAGAAAATAACAAACTCGGCAGTGTCGCTTGGCTCACTGCTATTCTGGGTATTCGATCTGAACCGCTGCACCAGGGGGAGATTCGATCCCGGTAGGGTATCACTCGATCGCGGTATCTTGCCGAAGCTCAAGAAGTCTGTAAAGTGCACAAACTTCAGCACGTCAAATAGACCAGCCTTCTCCGTGTCCGTGGCGAGTGCATCAGCATATACGCGTCGTAGGTCCTGAAGAGCATTCTTATTGTTACTGCTACTGAGCAGTACCGGTCGTAGTTTGTCCTGGAAGAGCTCTCGGTAGCCTTTTCGAAGTTTTGCCTCGCGTCGTCGTTGGGCAACTTCGACCTCTATATCGCCATCCAACTGCCGGCGAAGCCCTGCAAGCACGAGCATTTCCATGGCCGCGTCGCCGTTGAACACGGCGTAATCCAGCGCCTTGTAGCCTTGTTCGTCAACAGTGTCTATATCTGCACCGGCGTCCACTAACTCTGCCAAATATGAACGATACTCCTCTGATGGCTCTTTACAAAAAGCAATCGCGGGCGTGCATCCGTTGGGTGGGTTGAACTGCTTCAGCGCTTCCTGGCGTTGTCCATCCAGTAATAGAGCACGGCCATAGAAAAACCGGCTCATTGCGACGACTGTTGGGTCCATCGAGTTTCTCGCGAGTTCGACCCCCTCCAATGCCGTCTTAATAGCTTGTTTTCCATCACCACGGGTGGTATAGCAGAGTGACAGACGACTGAGGCCCACCATCTCCCAGGTCGTAAAAATATTGAGTGAATGACGCTGGCTCAGGTCTGACGGCCGAGTATCAAGGGCAGCTTTGAGACGTCGAACGCTCGTAACGCGTTCCGTGAGTTGTTCGATGGCTAAGTCCAACAGGGGACCACCATTGCACCCAGCAAGCTGATAGTTCACCATGCCTAGATTCCCCACGGCACGACACTGAGCTCGCTCGTTACTTAGCCGCCTTGCACTGTTGTACTGGTCCTCGAACGCCTGCTTGGCATCTTCAAGGCGGTTCATGTGACGGTAGATGACACCCAGTTCGCCGCTAAACTCGACGCGCTCGGGGCTATCAGGTTCCATCTCCGCCAGAGCTTTTTCTAAAATATCTCTCGCCTGACCATATCTTCCAAACCGACGATTCGTGTTTCCAAGTTGACCAAATACCTGATACTTGTATCGGACCGCATTTGGGAAGTCTGGCACAGAGTCGCACAAATTTAGTGCTCTATTGAACGCCCGAAGTGCATCCTCCCATTCGGCACGTTCGGAGTGTTGCTGCCCTTGCTCCATCAGCGCCTCCCATGAACGCATAGCGTCAACCATGTGTGCGAGTGCTGCTGGTGTCACTTCAGCAGGATCGCGCAACTGCGTGGACGACTCAGAGTCCTTAGGGCCAAGAACAGGTGCGTCTTTGACGAACCCGCGATGGGAGTCGAAGACGAATAGCGTGGCATGAAGGGTATCCGGTGCAACTTCTGAGCTATGAAACACGCCTGAGGGAACGTAATAGCTCATATCTCGCGTGTGAAGTGCGGGACCAGTGGTCAGTGTTATACGCCCGAGCTTTCCGGTATTCACCACCGTAGATGAGGTCTGGTGGGTCTTATAAGTAGAGCTAGTATTCTTGGTGTCCGTCCAGGACAGCGCGTACATGGCGTGCGTGGCATCCGTCATCTCTACAACCGGCTCAAACCTGTACCGGAAATCCCTGCCCTCGCCCGCAAGGATCCAGCTTTGTGCATATGACTGGTGAGAATGCACTGCGAAGTCGGGATTGCCGCGCTGGCCGTCCGGAAGCCAGATGTGGAACCTATAGAGTTCGTCGATGTTTCCATCCTTCAATAGACTGCACAGGGGTATGGCTAGGAAACCTTGGGAGCTTCGTACGACGCTGAAACGGGGCCCTGTGGTCATAGAATGAGTGATAGCACCATGGATCAGGCCCCAGACCATTGCCAAGTCAGCCGCAGTCACCCGCTGTGACCTCCGGGCCTTCTCGCGAAGGACTGCAACGCCAATAGCAACTCCGATAAGGTGTCGTGAGTCCTCGTGCGCAAGGCCCACATTGGCCAAATTGCACCACTCGTCAGGCAAGAAAGCTGCTACTATATCGCCATGGTCTTGGAAATCTGGGTCCGAGGCCACCTTACTCTCATAGGACAAGATCCACTGAAGGATGAGTGACGCGACATCGTCGGGTGTCTTCGTGGCCACAACAACACCGCTGAACACTCTGAATAGTGCCGAAGGCGAGATACTGCACGCGCTATCATCATCTCCAGTAGATCCGTTTACGTTGTCAGTCCTTCCAGTGCCTTCAATCGACACAGCAATGCGAGCGTCTGCATTGCCTGAAGATCGTCAGCACAAGAGCGCAAATGACTGCAATGTGTGGGGGCGTACCTGGCTGTGTAGCTTCAATGGGAGTAAAGATTGGTGGGACAGGTGCGTTGTCGCCCAGAGACCGAGAGTGTTCAAGAGACATGAATAATGCAAGGACGGGGTGTTTGGAACTTTCTGGAGATTATTAAACGTACGGGTACACGGGAAGATGACGGCGGTCGAGTGGAAAGAATCCCATAGACAAGCTGCATTATATGTGCCATGCGCTGCCAGAGGTGGAAGAACTCTCCAGTCGAACAATCGCGCTCCGGCAATGCGGTGACTTTCCAATCACACCGCCCCCACACCTGCGTGCAGCGCTATGTCTGACAGGCTGTATGTACCAATCTGGGCCGCCAACTTTCTGTGGAAAACGTCCATACGGGTCCGATTAGCTCATCAGCAGATCCAGAAAGGAAACATCCTGTGGCATCAACTTCTTCCCCGTCAGTCTTCCGACATGCTGTAGTCGATCAGCGCTCGCCGATGTCATCGACCGGCCCCTCGAGATGCGATAGCGTTTCCCAGGCATCGCAAACTATCGATCTCTTGTAATTATTCTACTTTTTTTCCACTTTCGGTGTCCTTGCGCCGCCTTCACTCCTATACCTTGTCCTCGAAAACAGGGCTGGGCCTCAGCTTCAGCCTGCTGACATATCCATCAACTCTCAGGTTACTGCTACTCTCACCGTCGTTGGGGATTGTTCCCTCCACCGCTGAGTAAAGCTCATTTCAACTTGGACACATCAGGTGTTGTTGGCGTCTTCGGTGGCGAGGAGGCTGTCTCTGCCATGGGCACCGTGCATATCTATGAACACAGGAAATGGCTGGGATGGCACAACTCTTCTGGCTCATGAGATTGCCAAGCGTTATGGCAGACTTGCCAGGTCGAAACTTTTCGGTGGCCTGTTCCCAGGTGTTCACACATACCCCGCTACGCTCTTTGAGCTGGATGGCTGGCCAGGTAACAAATTGATAGCCGCGCGCTCCGGAACTGTCATCGACAAGACGAGTCACATGGCAGCGCTGTTGATGAGAGAATGCGCACATATGACTAGCATGGAAGTGCAGGACAGCAAGACACGACCCGTCGGCGTTACCATTGCTGAACTTCATCATGTCCCACCACTCGAAGAATATCCAGCTCAATTCAGCACCCTTGCGCCTTTTTATGCCTGTGTGCCCATCCTAGTCAGCCTCATCACATGCGCTATGTGTCTTCTGGTTAACGATTGGTACTCCTTCTCCATGATCTGCTGGGCATTGTCGTCGGTGGCATATCTTGCTTCGTAATCGGCTCTGGGATGTTTCTGTTCACGCACCTTGAACCTGCGGAACGATCTCCTCGTGGAGATGGTATTCTCAGTCCTGACAAAGAAATTGGACAGGTTCTTTCTGCAGTTCGACAGCGAACCTCATTACGAGAGCATTGGGTGGTGCTCCGTTTTACTGATGATTCAATTCATCGCACAATTACTCCTCATTCCTCAGGGAACTCTCTTCGGCCAAATGATGTTCGTCACACCCCTCGCTGTCTCGTGGGGGTACAACCTGTGGTTGTCTGCATTTGACAGGAGCGGATCCAAAGAGACACCTTGATGAAGAACGTTCTTCGGGAACCGCGGCTCACAAAATACGTACTCGGCAGCCGCACCAGCACGGTGGTGTTTGTTCTTCTCATCCTGCAGCCGGAGGAGCCGGATAAGATTATGAATTCCCTCTTGCCTAACGATACCAGGACATGGAGGAAGTGGAAGGATGCCGTCATCGATCGAATCCAGGCTGCGGAAGGCTTCGACTCTGAGCAGGCCGACTGGGACGATGACAGCTTCACTGAGAAGGACAGACGATTACTGAGCACACTCTTCCGAGACGCGCGGGACGCCTATGAGGGCTTCACGAAGTACCATGAGGCGTCAGATAACAAAAACCTCTGAGCTTGGTAACCCAGATATGTCTATTATCTATTTGACTCAGTATACCTCAGTTTTCAACTACACTCAGCCACACCCCGATCGTACATTGTGCTATTTTACTTTCTCGATTTGATTGAGCAAATTCATACTTAGAACCTGCTACATACTAAGGACGTGTATATGATATAAGACGGCCGTTGCATGTCATACATTGTACACCGGTGAGCGTTTCGTTTTGCGGTTCATATCATTGGAGCCCTTATGTAAGAATACTCTCCAACACACTGCTGATGACGCCGTTTTCCTCAATGCGTAACGATGGGTGGTATATCGGCAGATCTCGGCATCATCGTTCAGCACTGGCACAGTGGCGGTTTCAATGTTTTCACACACTTTAAAGAGTATTCGAAAGCGAAAATGACATATTTTATTATGATTTAAATTACAATGCTCTCACAAGATTATATTCCGAGAAGATTTATAATTTTTATCACCAGTCTATATGGGAAGAAACATTAGATAACTATCCAAAGACAATTGAAAATTATATATTTCATGGACGTCATAAGGTTATTGACAATAATATCTTCCCTATTAAAGGTTGAATAATCTTTAAAGCGTGTGAAAACATTGGAACCGCCACCGTGGGATCTGCATTGCCCTGTCAGCACATGCCACTGAAGATTCCACGGCGGCGGTTTCAATGTTTTCACATGCTCAAAAGATTATTCAACCTTTAATAGGGAAGATATTATTGTCAATAACCTTATGACGTCCATGAAATATATAATTTTCAATTGTCTTTGGATAGTTATCTAATGTTTCTTCCCATATAGACTGGTGATAAAAATTATAAATCTTCTCGGAATATAATCTTGTGAGAGCATTGTAATTTAAATCATAATAAAATATGTCATTTTCGCTTTTGAATACTCTTTAAAGTGTGTGAAAACATTGAAACCGCCACTGTGTGGTATGACTCCTGCTCGGAAGTTATCGCATTTCAGTGACTGCGAGGCTTACGGCATGAACACAGAGGTGCGATCTTCATAATCCTGTAGCCTGGCAGGAGTCAGCATGACAAACATGCCAGCGTACAGGGAGACCGGCGTAGTGTGACCAGACGAATGTCAGATTTGTAGCTTATAGCTCACTCGAGTCTGCCGCTGAAATGCACCACTTGGTGGGACAACAAATTCTAAGTCGATTCCCCCCCCTGTGATCGACAACTAATCTAATAACTGCAGATTCAGTAGTGTATGCAACAGCAAGCAGGCGTTGAGGCAGCTGAAGTTAGGTTTTACCGGAAGAACAAACAGCCTGTGTACTCTACACCAGAACGACTTCTCCTGTTACCCAAATTTCGTTCGAACTGTACTGGAGAGGAAATGTACCTCGGAGGCGCAAACTATTTTGTATTCGTGTAAGTCAAACGTGATGGGGGGCCTGGTTTAGAACTGGTAACACTTGGACATAGGATAAAAATACCTATCGTTTTTTGGCTCTTGGAACTGCATAGGGTGACGGCTTCCCCACTGTGCTCCAATCGTCTTAAGGCGCCGAGTGATTGGAGGTTCTGCTTAGTACTACGTGTTTACCATGGTCGGAAAGGTAACTTGAGACACTGCAAATGCTTTCATAGCCTGTATGGCCGTGACAGAATTTCTCGGGACAAAGCCAGGGGTCCACACAGGGCGCCCATGATGGAAAAAGCGAAGCCTTTGTGATGTTGATAGAATTATATCAGCCTGCGGGGCTGGCATGGGTACGAGAGGTTCCCGATGTGAAGTGAGGGAAGGGTACCATTGCTCACTTGGTGATTTGGACGATAAAATAGGGTGAATTTAGTACGACGCACAAAAACACCACGGAGCACTCTGAATAGTCCTGAAGGCGAAATGCTCCGCTCATGATCTCAGCCATTATCATCTCTTGCAAATTCGTTATGTAGTCAACCTTGCCATTGTTTCAACCGACACAGCGATGCGAGTATCTGCAGTGCTTGGAGGAGCATATGCAAAATAGGTGTAGTCAGCGCAAGGGCGCAAATATCTGCAATGCCTGATTGTGTTCCTGGTAAGAGCTAGGATAGCCGTGTTGTTCGAGCCGGGTACCCAAGAGCCAAGAATGATGCAAGCAAGGAGTTCCCGGAACTTGCCAGAGATAATTGTGAGCGTATTGCTGCGGGGAACAGGGACGGCTGAGCGGAAAAAAAAGAACCCCCTAGATAAGATGCGTGGAACACTGCCCATACGTCAGCGCTCAGCCATACAGGAGCTGCTGAGAGGAGTTCTCTGGAAAGCTCGACAATCACACTCCAGCAACGCGGTGAGTTTCACACCACCAGCGTACGGGCGTGCGGTGTTGAGGTGTATACAAGACAGCGAGAGGAGGGGGTCGGCGAATATCAAACACCGACTCGGACTGGAAAGATGGTGGCTTTGCTGTTTGAACGACTCGGATCACAAAACACCTGTAGAGCGCAAACGTATCCATTCTTATCAATGGCTTGGCGGATCACAAAATCACAGCTACATGGAGGTACATGTTCAATGACGGTCATGATGCGGCCAGGAGCTGCGATTTTACATATATTCAGCAAGCATGATCATGATTTCTGCGTTTGTTGAATACCACTATATATTCCTAGGACGAACTTACCATCTTTTCTGAGCATGAGCGGGGCTTTACGATATGTGAACAATAATCAAGGAGGCCAGCCCAACGAAAATACAGCCTTGTCACCCAGTTCCTATAGAAACTCGTGGTCTTGGCGAAAACATTTTTAATCGGTGAGCTTGGAGTAATGCCGGCCAAACAATGCAAGACGTGCCGCTGCAACTGCTTATAAGCTACTGTGGTTCTATATTTGATGGCTGACGGCCCCACTGTCAGCTAGGGTAGGATCATCCATGGCAAACTCTACGGCTTCATCGCATCTCGGTCCCTTCCTCATTTCGACTACGGTTTCCGCCATCCTGTATGGGTGTGCACTCGTGCAAACCCACGTATACTATAAGCTGTTTTCCAAGGACAACAAGAAACTCAAGATTTTGGTGTGTCATTATGCTTGGTTTTTAAATTCCCCAATCGTCACTAACCTATTTATCGCCCCATTGGTTCAAGGTCGCATTTGAGATGTAGGTAGCACTGATTGCCATCCTGCTCCAACATCGGTCTGACTGACTCCAAGGGCCTTCCAAACTGTACACTTAGCATTCCTCCTTCTGGGCGTGTGGCAGAGGGTGATGGTTGTCTATGCTACGACTTCACAAACACTCAGCTTTTTAAACACCACGTCCGTTGGTGTCGCGTTTATTGGTCCCGTCGCATTGTGTGCACAGGTAAACCGCTCAGTGGTGAATTAAAACCTGCTAATTAAGCTTCTGTAACGCCTGGTAGGCCTTCTTTGTATTCAGGCTACGCACTTTCTCCCACAAGAAAGCCCTTCCCATCTTCTGTTCCTTACTCGTTATGACACAATTTGTGTTTACAATGATGGTTAGCGTTTTTGCAGCCGTCGACACAGGGCTCTCGGATGAATCGTGGAATCGGTTTATCATATCCACACTATTTATTACAATATGTGCTGACACCACCATCGCGGTGTCTATGAGCTACTACTTGAAGGCGAGCAAGCTTGATTTGGATCGGTGGGTGCTCTTAAGCATGTTATGAATTGTTGAATCTGACGCTGGCCGTTCCCCTACAAGAACGTCGCGTGTGGTAGATCGGATGGTTCTGTACATCATGGGTGCGCACTGCCAGGACGATTTTCATACCTTGTTGATTGCCTTACCTGGTCCCACCTAGCAACGGGCATAATACCTAGGTGAGGCACGTCTCAATAGTATAACGATCGTTTTTACTGAGTCTCCCGCAAGTATATCTGCACTTGCTTCCGGCATCTCCGTATGTTGAATCCGGCATTACTCCATAAATTCCAGCTACTGAAGTCACTTATCAGTTCTTGGCCGCCCCCGACACCTGTATGTCAGGCTTGTCTTACTCTATGATATTCTCATCGCAGTTTTTGCAGCTATCTGGCTAGGACTCATCATCATCGAATCTGGTTGTGAGTATGACAACCTGACTCAGATTCAATTGATGTTGATCCTGCTACTCAAGTATACACCAACTCACTCTTATCAGCGTATGTGCTCGGTGTTCCTCCCGTATTCTGCTTTATATCCTTACCGATCTTTTGGATGGACAGGCTGAACGCTCGAGCACAATTCTCTCATGAATTGCAGCATCCAACGTCAGCAGATGGTTCAGAACCACCGTTGAGTACGTTCATTGCACTAGATAACCATGCACCCAGCAGCCAGAGTCAAGGACAGGTAAGTGGGCGGCGTATTTGTCACAGAGACGACTCCATGTATTGACATATCGACTCAGACGATTACTCTTACCGCTTTTAAGGAAACTGCGGAGGCTGATAGTGAGAGTTCGAGCTCGGGAGTGTCCCTACACCCAACGCGACCCACAGCACTTGAAGTCTGAATGTTACGAGTCGAGACACGACCTTACGGAGCGTTTTTCATGTGGAGAAAAGTAGTCACGATACACTTTATGTATGTAAGGACCAGTCAGGTTACCACCAACTGTGTTGTTTGGTTTTGTACAACTTTCATAGAATAACCTGAGCAGCCACTGAACAGGAGCCTCGGAGAGTTCATTCGGAGTTTAGCCTGTTCTAGTCCCATTCTTTTATCATCATAGTTTACCTGTGTAAATTATACCGAGTCGTGCACTTCTCAGTCAAAATTTGATTCCGAATATCAACGTGCTACACATAATTCAGAAACTGTTATGGTGTAGTACGGCAAAATTGAACCAAAGATGCAGAGGAACACGGATAAATAGGGGGAGTGCACAATGGGTGTCGCCCCAATTTTTTTTACGTAGGTCACTCGAGTGGGCATCGGGTGAGGGACGTGCACATAATGCAATCAACAAGCCCTCGCTAGTGTACGCTAGCAGTCAAGGGCATGTTATAGTTGGAAGGTTCTGTAGTTGGTTGGCCCAAGAAGCAAAGACACAGTAAGGACGTTTTGATTATGTGCGCAGGCAGTGGCGATGAATTGCAAGTAGGGCTGCCAGTGAGAACTATAATAGGTGACCACCTGCAGCTGCAACTAGCAAACTTTTGATCAGTTTCTGATGGGTAAACGTGAACGGTGATCGGTGAACTCTACTCCAAGTGGCTACCCAGAATACGCCGAGTGAGTTTTGCATGTGTTTGGTGATGTGTGCATCTTGCACACGAGGCCAACACGGGGTCGGGTGACGTCTTTGCAAGCAAGGTGATATTCAGCGATGATGTCGACGCCCCACAGGTTGAGATATTGGACCAGGATTGTCTATGGCAAATTACACGACTTCGTATCTCGGGCCCTCACTCGTTTCGCTCGTGCTTTCGGCCACCCTTTATGGATGTGCATTGGTGCAGACCCACGTCTACTATAAACTGTTTCCAAAAGACAGCTGGAAATTCAGGATTCTGGTATGTTACTTATGCACTTGGTTTAGCAGTGGCTCGAATTTCTTGCGCTTCTAATTTGCTTATCGTCCCACTGGTTAAGGTCGCATCTGAGATGTATGCAACGATTACACTCTTTCTCCAACATCGGTCTGACCAACTTGAAGGTGTCTCCAAACTGTACACTTAGCTCTCCTCGCCCTGGGCATGTGGCAGACGGTGATGACCGACTATGCTCAGCGCCCACAAATACTCGCACTTCCACTCACTCTCGCCATTGGTATCGGATTCAGCGGTCCTATCGCATTCTGTGCACAGGTAGAATGTCTAGTGATGAATAAAAATTTGCAGATTAACCTCCCGTTATGTACAACAGGCCTTCTTTGTGTTCAGGCTGTACACTTTCTCACAAAAGAAAGCCCTTCCCATTTTCTGTTCCTTGCTTGTCGTAACCCAATTCGTCTTCACCCTGATGGTTAGCATGGCCACCGTTGCAGCCAGGGATTTGTCACTTCAGCCGTGGCAGCGGTTCATCATATCCGCGCTATTCATCACAATATGTGCTGACACGACTATCGCGGTGTCTATGAGCTACTACTTGAAGGCGAGCGAGTCTGGCTTCCATCAGTGGGTGCTCTTGCGGATGTTATGCGTTACTGTATCTGACGCTGGCCGTTGTCCCACAAGGACTTCACGTGTGGTAGATCGGATAGTTCTGTATGTCATGGGTGCGCCCGCCAGGACGATCTTCATACCCTGTTGATTGCCTGACCTGGTCCCACCTAGCAACGGGCACAATAACCAGGTGAGGGGTGTTACAATAGCATACCAGTTGTTCTGACTGAGTCTCCTACAAGTATATCCGCACTTGCTTCTGGCCTCTTCGTACGTAATCTAGCACCGCACCGCAATTCCAACTACTGAAGCCACTCCTCAGATCTTAATTACACCCGACATCTGTACGTTGTACTTATTTCACTGCGACATTCTCATTGCAAACAATTGCAGTTATTTGGCTAGGGCTTTTTATCATCGAGTCTGGCTGTGAGTTTATCGTTAGCCGCATTTGGCAACCTGTTTCAGATTTGATTCGTGCTGATGCCCTGCTCCTCAAAGTGTACACCAACTCACTCTTAGCAGCGTGTGTACTCGATGTTCTTCCGCGTTCTAATCCATATCTCAACCGATCTTTCTGGATGGACAGGCTGAATGCCCGCGCTAAGTTCTCTCACGAACTGCAATACTCCGAGTCAGCGGATGGTTTAGAAGTGCAGTTGAGTGGACTTGAAATACAACAGCCGCACACCTAGCTAGGGTCTAGGAAGGGTAAATGCTGGGCATATCGCCACGGAAAAGACCGCAAGCCAAAGATACCGGGGTATTTATTGACCCTACATGATCAGCAAGTGATGCGTGACATGATGCCGATCATCGTTGAAACGTTGAACGTTGAGCGCCGCATCTTTCTGTCGTCGCGGAAGAAAACACATGACAATATACTATGTACTTAATCCCGGGGATTAATCAGACCGTTTTCTTTGCTCTTTGGCCACAACTTACATGGAATATTCCATCCGAATGTGGAGCGCACTGGAAAAGATGTCCCTGGATTCCGAACAGAACCAAAGTTTGGCACATCGTGACGCCGGTCGGAGAAGTCGGAGCTTAGCTTGTTCCGATCCCAGACGGCACGCCCAGGGAGAATCTAAGGTAAAAAAAATAGCCCAAAAAATAAGAAATAAAACATACCAAATATATAACAAAATGTGTGACCAAATATGCAAGTTCCGGGTGTGTGGAAGACCGTCGGTGCTCCCCCTGCTCCCTGGGACCAACGGTGAGGTTCCTTTTTAGCCTATTGTACTCTACTGACATTTTTACATGCGTTTTTGACTCGTCTTCGTCAACACCTCAGTCTGATGACAAGGAGCACTTTCAGAGGCTTGTGTGTGGCCCGCGTGAGTTCTGGTCTTGGCGCATGTGCTGACTATCTCCAGCCAGCAGCGCTCCTTTGACTCCGAGTTGGCGTCGCCACTGCCCATTGTGCTGTCCATGTCCTCACCCTGTTCGCTGTCACCTCCAGTCGACTCTCCTCAACGCCTCTCCCCGCAATCCCCTCATCTATCCCCTCAGCTCATCTAAAGGTACTTTCTCTAGAAGCTCAACTGGCACGTTCTGTGGTACGAATACATTGGCACTAGTATGGCCAGGTGACTCGTTTTGCAGCCGTTCAAGTGAATTTTATCTCCATGGGGGGCTTCGTTCGGCACATTCTGACATTCTGCCATGTGTTCCTAGCCTCCTTTGCACAGATATATATTAGATAAAACTCTGACCTACCGGAAATTTGTAGATCCGTGTAGCGCCGTATGTGTTTTGGCATCTCGTCATTGGTCATTCAATATTCAGTATTCAAAGGTGCTTGGGGTCACGATGTAAGTCATTTGCTTAAAGTAGTAGGGCTCCAAATGTTTGTATACCACACGAGCGTCCGGCTTTCCATACAGCAAACACGACTTTTTTCTGGTTATGTGCGGTGTGGCAAGCCCATAACACCCGTTTTGTTCGCTGCCTACAGTTGCGATGGTATAGTAGCAGCACTCTCAAATGACACAATACTTTACAGTTGAGTACTCGATACTGCTGATACCTGGCCGAGATTTGTTTTCATTGGGCGAGGAGATGCCTTGTAGATCATCAATCACAAGCAGATAACACTTACACCGCCACTTTTGGCCAGCATCAACATGCATTCACACAGGACTTCTCGGTCATGGCTCGTTCCCGCGTCCCGGAGTTGAGCGTCTTCGAGACGGGATAAAGGCTGGCGTTCGACAGAAGGCCTAAGGTGGGACCCACTTCCTTAGTACCTGTCATCCACAAAATCGTCAGCAGAATGCCTCCCCTTTGTTCTCGGACATTGATTGCAGGTCCCACTCCGCTCAAGCATGTGGACTTCGTCCTGAACAGCGCCGCTGTGGCTGGTCTTTTGGGTGGCGAAGAGGCCCTTGCGTCCATGGCAGCTGTTCATGTTTTCGGTGGGAAGACATGGGCCGCATGGCTGGGGTGGTACAACTCTCCTGGGTCATACACTATAGGCATACGCTTCATGCGGCTTGCTCGGTCAGCGGCACCTGCATACGATGATGGCGAGGTACAGGCCGATTTGGCTGCGCTGTTCGAGTACAATGGTTGGAAGGGACCGAAGTTTACGGCTGTTCACTCTGGGACTAACATGCAAGACACGGGTCATATTGCCGCTTTATTGAAGAAGGAGTGTGCAGACTTAACAAGGGTTATTGGTGTGGCGGATGGTAGGGGGTCACAATCTATTAGCGTTACTATCGCAGAGCTCGGTCCGCCCCCCGAAACTAGTGCAGAGGTCCACTCGCCCATACGCTACGCGACCTTCCTCGTCAGTATACCCGTGACCGTCAGCATCACTGCCTGTATCCTCTCCGCCGTGTACTCTGACTGGTACGCATTCGCCATCATTCTCTTTGGCATAATTGCCAACGGCTTGGCTTCCATGGCGATTGGCTCCGGAAAATTCTTTTTCGCCCATCCAGATCCTGCACATGGTTCACCTGCCGGAGACGGTATCCTTGACTTCGAGGACGGGATTGTGTTGTTAAAAGGAGAAGAGGGGGCTGTCAACTCGGTTACTCGAGGATGATTCTTCTTACTCTTCCCGTCCAAGGATGCCTCCCTCAAACTAAGGATCTGTTCTATTCTCCTCATCGCGCAGTCCCTCGTGATGTTGATACTCATATCCCAAAGTTCATTCTTCGGTCAGTTGATGTTCGTCAGTTCTTTGGCCTTTTCTTGGGTTTACAATCTTTGGGTCTGGACGTTTGACAAGGAGACTCTCCAACGCCAGATCCTAAAAAAGGTCCTTAAGCCGAAGAAATTCACCAAGTTCATTCTGAAGACACGCACTAGCACTCTGGTATTCACTGCTCTCGCCCTACAACTGAAGGACCCTATGAAGATCAGGAAGGTCTTTAGGTTTCCGGACACTCCAGTGTGGAAAAAGTGGAAGGACATAGTGATCGAGCGCCTTAGTAATGGGCAAGAGCTCGAATTTGAGGATCCGGACTGGACATGTGACGGTTTGGAAGAGAAAGAGATGGACTTGTTGAAGGCGCTTCTTGGGGATGCTATGGTGGCACACAAACTTTTCAAGCAACATAAGGCGGATATTGTTGCCCAATCACCGAAATAGAGCATGGATGGGAATACAAAATGTAGGATATCAATCATTCTCACTGGGTTTTTTTTCTCGTTGGTATGAGTAACATGTATGCTTTGTAGTGGTGGCTGTCTCTTTTTGCTGACGTTTTGCTGTCCTGTCTTATCGCTATCCGTCTCATCGCTTGTTTCATTGGAATCAAGAGCATACACTCATGACCGGTGCAAGCTGTAGTTGACTGTTGCAGATCTAGGTCGTTCATGCTGTAATTGTAATGGAGGACTAACCTCAACTTATATACGGTAACGTATCCGTCTATCGTCATGGTTCCATATACATACTGGCAATCAATGGCGTGCTGTGGTTGGAGCTTTCGTCTGGCTACAGCAAGTGTACAGCCAACACAGTTTTATTGGGTTTTGTGTACATAACACACAGCTTGTCTTGTTTACCACCTACAGTAGTAGCAGCACTGTTAAACGCTACAATGCTTGCAGTTGAGTACTTGAGTACCCAGCACTGATGATAGTACCTTATCCAGCCCGAGACGTGCTTTTCTTGCGCGAAGGATCATCGATCTGCACGTTCACCAGTAAACAACACTTACACCGCCACTTTTGGCCAGCAACAACGTGCACCTACAACAAGGCTGTGACGCTGGTCTTGGCTTGTTCCCACCTCCAGGACATGATTATAAAAGTTGATAGTCTCTCTCGTAGATCGACTCCATTCGACTGAGGGCTCGAGGTGGGCTTCACTTCCTCAGCGCCTGCCATCCGCAATATCATCTAGCTTGATGCCTCCCCTTTATCTTCGGGCGCTGAGCGCGGGGCCCGCTCCCCTCAAACATGTGGACTTCGTCCTGAACAGCGCCGCTGTGGCTGGTCTTTTGGGTGGCGAAGAGGCCCTTGCGTCTATGGCAGCTGTTCACGTTTTTGGTGGGAAGACATGGACCGCATGGCTGGGATGTTACAATTCTCCTGGGTCATATACCATGGGCATACGTTTCATGCGGCTTGCTCGGTCAGCGACCCCTGCGTATGCCGATGACGAGGTGCAGGCCGATTTGGCCGCGCTATTCGAGTACAATGGTTGGAAGGGACCAAAGTTTACGGCAATTCACTCTGGAACTACCATGCAGGACACGGGTCATATTGCCGCTCTATTGAAGAAGGAATGCGCGGACTTAACAAAGGTTGTTGATGTGGCTGAGGGCAGGGTGACACAACCTACCAACGTGACTATTGCAAAGCTCGGTCACCCCCCTGAGGCTAGTGCAGAGGTCGAGTCGCCCATACCCTACGTGACCTTCTTCGCCAGCATACCTGTCTTTGTCAGTATCTCTACCTGCCTCCTCTCTGCCGTGTACTCTGACTGGTACGCATTCACCATCATTCTCTTTGGCATAATTGCCAACGGTTTAGCCTCCATGGTGATTGGCTCCGGAAAATTCTTTTTTACTCATCCAGAACCTGCACCTGGTTCACCTCCTGGGGATGGCATCCTTCATTTCGAGGACGGGATTGTGCTGTTAAAAGGCAAAGAGGGTGCTGTCAACTCGGTTACTCGAGGAAGATTCTTCTTACTTTTTCAGTCCATGGATGCTTCTCTAATCCTGAGGATCTGCTCTATTCTCCTCATCACACAGTCCCTCGTAATGTTAATACTCATTTCCCAAAGCTCATTCTTCGGCCAGTTGATGTTCGTCGCGTCGTTGGCCATTTCATGGGCCTACAATCTTTGGGTCTGGACCTTTGACAAGGAAGCAATCCAACGCCAAATCTTGAAAAAGATCCTTGGGCAGCCAGTCTTCACCAGGTTCATTCTGAAGACACGCACTAGCACGTTGGTGTTCGTTGCCCTCGCCCTAAAACTGGAAGACCCCCTGAAGGTCTTTCCGGTTCCCAACACTGTGGTGTGGAAAAAGTGGAAGGAGATTGTAATCGAGCACCTTAACGATGGGCCAGAGCTCGAATTCAAGGATCCGGATTACAACTGTGACGATTTCTCGGAGGAACAGATAACCCTGTTGAAGACGCTTCTTGAGGATGCTAGGGTGGGGTACAGACTTTTCAAGAAACACGAGGGGCTGATCGTTGCTGGAGCGCAATAGAACATGGGTAGGAGTGCCAAATTGTTACGATAACAACCATTCTCGCATGACTTTTTTCTTACTGGCATAAGCGTTTATACCCACTTGTATACCCCTGTAGGTAGTGGTAGTCATGTCTTCTTGCTGATGCCTTTGCTGTCCTGTTCTCATTACTTATCTGTGATGACATCTAACAATCGTGACTCTGCTGGCTCTTTGACTGACACTCATTAATTTACAACAATCGCCTGTTTATCCGAATTATGTGGTACTTAGAACTACAGACTTATGGGTAGCAGCACTTGCAACGGACCTCAGCAGCGATAAGGTTATGATCTGTCAGTCTCCGGGTCCGCTCGAGCTCGGGAACGATGCCATGCCATCAGGGAGATTCATCCCGATGTCCCCCAACCAAGCGAAATCCCCAATCATACTTGGCTCATCTCCGAGGTCAGGACCGCCTCTCTTCAAAATACATACACCGAACGAAGGTACAATACACTAAAACTACGTGGGCGCCGCCCCACCAATCTGTAAAACAGTAGCTTCCAACTCTTCGTACGATTCACTACTACGACATATGTCACGAAAGACACCACCTTCCTTGTAAAATAACTTCGATGGAGTATCGAACTCAGCGACCTTTTCAAGAAGTCAGTCCGTCAATTGTGACTCCGTGAGACGAAATAACATGCCTTTCCGTCTTGGAGGACAATTAGACGATCATAGTCAATTATGTTACTCAATCTATGGGCGACTGCGAGTAGAGACCATCAGTCCGTTACGGGGCTGGAACAAAAATATGATACCGGTACTTACCAGTTATAAGCAAAGAGTCCTTGAACTGCTCGCGGAGGGTTGCTTGAATCTTTTCGTCGGCGTCGAAGTCGACACTGCTCGTTGCCTCGTCAAGGACAACAATAGGAGTCCGTCTCAACAAAGCGCGAGCCATGGCAATAAGTTGTCGTTGGCCCAGCGAAAAGTTAGCACCCTCAGGGGCAACCTCAGTATCCAACGTAACTCCTGAACCGGTCACGGCTTGCGATGACCCACTAGAGCTGCCTTGTGGTTGGGTGTCATCTCCGAGCAACTGAACGCGGCGAAGGGCGTCGAAACACTCAATGTCCTCATGTTCCTCTGTAAGAGTGAGTCAGTAGAGCAATTTTGCCCAAAAAAATGCCGCTGACTGAATGGATCTATATTGTCCCGCACTGATCCGGAGAATAATATGGCGTCCTAAACACAATTTGAGCACCGCGAAACTTCATGAGCAAAGCAACAATACCTCTGGGATATAAGTCTAGAGCGGTTTGTGAGTTCTGGGCTCTACCGACGACAGTAAGTAACTCACTATACGTGATCTCAAATCACGAACTCCAATATTTGCGATATCAATTCCGTCTATTACAATACGACCACGTTCGGGATCGACCTAATCCACGGGTCAAATTTAACGAACGGAGGAATGGTCAGGGCAATCGTACAAATCGCAGCAAGCTGATAATCAGGGTGGACTTCCCACTTCCCGTTCTCCCGACAACACCAATCCGTGCGGGTGCATTCAAAGTGAACGAAACTTCGCTAAGGACACGTGGCAAATCCGGAGCGTATCTGACGCAAAGATCCTCCACAGACAGAAATGGCGTGCTCGATGTAGATGGCCAATATGCTGGGGGTCTGCTATCTTCGATAATAGCTGGGGGATCCTGGGGAATAGCCAGGTACTCCGCGACCCGCTCCACGGCGCTGTTGAATGTTGTGAGAGATCCATTGGGGGTGAGAAATGAGAACTTACTTTAATTCGAGCTCGAGAGAAGCCCAGAATCGGCAGACAAGGTACACACTCATCGTGAATGTCATCGCGCTAGTTATAGAGAGACCGGCTGTACCTGCGCCGACGTAGCCAGATAGCGCGAGTAGCGTGGTTGCCAACACCGCAAAGGCCCCAAGAACATCGTAATTAAAGAGTAACCACCTGCTGGTCATCCAGGAGTTGTAGTACATCTTTAAGGGGCGGAAAGCTCAGGTTACGTGAAAGCAAGAGGCAAACAAGACAAACCTTATTGGCGACGTCTACTTTCTTGTAAAATTCCTCCCTGAAACGATGTTCAGACTGGAACGCTCGTATGGTCACAATACCATCTAGGAGTTCTCCAAAGCCAGAGAAAATAGGAGACCGGGAGGTCGATTCCATTCGACGCAGTTGTCGATTGATATTCAGATACCGAATGGCAACGAAACGGTAAAAGAAGGCGATGGCTATCGCAGGAACGATGAATCCCGGGAAGAATATGCTAGAAGCGAAGGATGTCAATATCCTTCATATTCGTCGGTGGCAGAAATACCACGCACATGACAGTGATGATAGCCACAGTAAAGTTCACAAGGGCATTGCTGACGGTAGACACATTATTCGAGAGGGTGATATCAATCGCATCCATGTCTTTGCTGAAGCGATTCAAAATCCGACCTGCACACAAATGACAGTGAGAGAAGTATGTGCGAAAGCGGCGGATGTCTTACCTCTGGGTGTAGCATCGTGCCAAGGCAAGGTAGCATGGACTACCCTTCCCAGTAGACGTTGGAACAGTGAGCCCGATGCTTTCAGGCCAGAGAAGTACAGTGTCGTAGCCGATGCAATATTGCACGAAGCCATAATGAAACCAACTATTGCATAACCCCAGACATAAAAGAGTGGGCGGTCGCCCGCATCGGGAAAAGATGCTAGTTTCTGCAGATAGTCAGAATCGAAGGAAGTGTTCTTGCTCAGGCTGTGAAGCATCGAGCTTTCCGTTTGACCATCACCGTAGGCACGTCCCCATTCCTGTTTTCGAGTTAGCATCAAGCGTATTTGCAGAAAAAGAAAGCCTACGAACACGAATCCAAAGCTTTTCAACCACAGTCATACCGTGTGTAGATATGATCAGAAGAACAAAGCAACCCCACATCCAGTAGGAGCTGTTTCTCGACATTAGCACTCCACTTGGAAAGTAGCGGACTACATACGATGCTTCGAGATATGTTGTATAAGTGGAGCGAGTGACGCCCCCACTAACAACAGACTCCTCTGTGACTCGCTTCTTATCACGTTGGTCACGCTTTCGCGGAGCATTTACAGGTTCCTCATCCTCTTTGGGTAAGGTGTGAAGCACGGGGGGCAGGCGACCGGAAGCTTGAAGATCCTTCACATAACCTTGGGTAGCAATGCGACCGTCTTGCATGTGGACTATATAAACAACCCTGGGCATAACGAGGTCCACGTGGTGGGTAACAAGGATCTGCAAAGGAACTTCAGCGGAGGGTTTTCGAGCTTGTCATGTACTTACCACAGTACGGCCATACAACAGTGGGCCACAAAACAGTCGATCGTACAAGAAGCGTGACGTCTTGATATCCTGTAGGGGATAGTAGGCGAACGGAAAAGGGGAAGTTAGCATTCGATACGTACAATCGAGCTGAAGGGGTCATCGAGAAGAACGTATTGAGTCTGTGCATAAACAGCACGAGCCAGAGCAACTCTGCATCATCAAAGCTTAGAGGAATTACAACCAGTATAAGACACAGCATACCGAGTCTTCTGTCCGCCTGATAGATTTGAGCCTCTACCGGTAATTTCTAATAAATAAATGCGTTACAGGATCAGACACGTAAGCCCGGCTCACCTATCGCCAACTTGCGTGTGGTCACCCTCTTCCCAACTATCAAGATCGGGAACTAGAGCACAGCACTCCACCACATCCTCGTACCTCCGTTCGTCATACGGGTATCCAAATAAGATATTCTCCTTTACCGTTCCGCGCTGCAACCACGGAGTCTGGGCAGCATACGAAATTGTACTCGAAACAAGTGGACCTCCCGTCGCGAACCCATGACTCGGTCGCACCAACTTACCGTCCATCGTCGTCATTTCCCCCAACAACGCCAGCTGAAAGCACATTAAATAAATACTTCATGCTTGTTCATAAATACCTACCAGTAACGCAGTCTTGCCACATCCCGTCGGGCCCGTGATAAGCGATAGTTCGCCATCAGGAAAGCGCACAGTAATATCCCGTAGCTCGAAATGGTTCCTGTCATTTAGCACGATTGCCCCTGTACCAGCCTGTGGACCAGCTCTCTCAGCTGTTACAGTTGGTTGTGGGGTCAATTTGCCATTTCGTCCTCGGGGGCGAACCCCCTTTTTATCTCCGACTTCATTCCACTTGAAGCGACCTCCTTCGATGGCAAGGCCACCATCGAGCGTTTCAGTGTCGGGAAACTGATCTTCGAGGGAAGGACCACGATCGGATATTTCCTCTTCATTGAGGAATGCTTCAACACGATCTAGGGAGACGCGGGCCTGTGAAGTACGTGTGAACTTGTTCGAATAAAACCGGACAGGGTAAACTGTTACCTCAAAGATCTGCATGATGAAATTGGGGAAGACGTTCAGAGGTTGTCTACGTGATAAAAGTCAGGCAGGTGCCACACTGCTGAACTATAGTGAATGCAAACCGGAGCATTCCTATAAGAGCGATCGTCTACGACAGACAATTAGTCCATGGTAGAACACATGGAGGTCCCAACTTACCGTGAACGCAATAGAAGGAGTTAACCTATTGCCCTGGTGGACATAAGCAAAGAAAGAGCAGAAAGACACCAGCACGGGAGCGGCTGCCCAGACTGTTGCAGACGCAATAGAATTTATCCTAGCTGTTCATACATCTTGTTAGCCCGGCGCAAGGTAGTAGCATAGTAGCCACTAACATCGCTTTAGCCAATCCATCTCCTTGTCACGTGCCTTCATAACTCGCGCAATCCAGCTATCTTCCCACGTGAAGAACTTGATGAATCTGACGGCATTGACGAGCTCATGAAGCGTAGACATCCGCCGATCACGAGATGTTAGAAGCCCTTTTTGGAGAGGAATCTTCAAACGCGTGACATAAATGTGAAGTGCCCAAGCGACCAAAATCACAATAAAGCCGGCGAACGCTGCAAAACCCATAAGGCTATGGGTGTGAATAGGTTGACTCGCCGACTGCAAGAAAGAAAGGAAAAAGTTACCTGTACAACATAGCGCATGCAAGGGTGATTTCGAAAGGACCTTTGAAACATCTATGTTACGGGATCCCGGTACATTGGACATGATTTTCAACATACCTCCATAGAGTAGATAGGCGCTTGCAACGATAGCGGAAACTCTGCTAGCATCTATAGCCATCACGGTGACAACTTTTCCAATATCTGCACCCGGTTGGGGATCATTGGATTTAGGAGTACCCTGGGTGGGACCAGTCTCTGTCGGCAATTCTTTCTTTGCGACACCAGAATAATCCTTTCGCTTGAGGGCCTTGTCATAGATCGCATTCATGAGCTGTGCACTGACACGAGCGGACGCACGCCTGCCGAAAAAGAGATGTTGGGCATCGGCTTCCCCCTGAAGGTGTCATGGTGAGGTAAGAGGACGACAGGAATGCATTCAGATGCACCTTCAATACCGCACAGATGAAGGCAAGTAGCGTCAAAGCGTACGCCTCTGAACGACGTTCCAGGGTGGGGTTCTCGATCAGATCCAAAATCCGGCTAGTAGAGGTGTATAATGAGGTGACGGAACTGATGGGGACAGTTACCACTGACCGAAGAAAATATGGTGCAGCATAGCTCAACAAGACGGTAACGATGGTGAGCAAGATGTCGAGCCTGCGAAAATCAGGGGACTTTGGTCCGTGCATTAGAGAAGAACTTACATGAGGTCGCGTTGGTTTGCGGCTATCAAACGGCGTAAAAGACTCGGGCGTCTGCGCGTTACTCAGAGACATGTACAATTGTTCACACTGAACCACGCGTACTCGATACCACTGAATTTCTCGAAGATGGGTCCAGACCGCATGGCCGGAGTTAAATCCCAAACGTCTTCGTGTTTCATCTCCATAATGTTTCCGCGCTTGATGAGAGGATATACCCAACTATAAGTAGCCCATTCAAAGATACTGGCATAATCCTCAGGCGAGTACTTATCATACTGTCGGTATCTGCAGTCAGCCAGTGCGATGTTGATATGATGTTACGCTCACGATTCCTTCCCGGATATCATCGGATGGAATCTGCAGCGGCATTATCGAGATTATGCCCAACCCCGCAGTAATTGCAACAAGGTTGAGGGACATTCCGATCCATTCCAGAGTTGTGGGGGAAGTGGTGTGAAGGTAATATATGGAGGTTCCGATGCGAATGACACCGAAAACAAAATGGGTGATATAGAGGATGAATACGTCGATATATGCAGTAGGTCTTGGCCGAAGTGCAGGCTTCAATACGTTGTAAAGCCAAGTAAAGCCTATCACAATAGAAGAGGTAGCGATTCTGGAGTCGCCCTCGTCCCTGACCAGATCGTATATTCCGAAAGTTGTCCAAGCAAAGAATTCAAGGAGTGCGATGAACACAAGGAGTGCGAGACGCCATTGGTAAATGGAAGGAGTGGTGTGAATATTATTCGTGGAATCATCTTGGGTGTCAACAGACGTCTCCGGTGTCTCGTCCTCCTCAAGCACCACGTACGAACGGAATGGAGTCTTGATACCGTCACAAACTCTCGCCAAGAGGGTCGGAAATAATGGGACGAGCGAGAACAAAACTAAGGTGACGGTGAGCAGCGCGGGCACGAATGAACTCCAAAATGACTGCACGCATGCGTTGGATATGTCGAAGAGGCCACTGTTTCCGCACTGGAGAAGCATGTTCGAGCAGGCTGTCGACTGACGGGGCATGTTGGAGGGCGAAGGCAAGCGCCCTGAGTGGCTCACGAAGCCTTACATAATCGTCCAATAAAGGGTCCGAGTCAAGTTCGAGTGTTATCGCGAGTGAGGGGCACCGATTATCTACTACGGTTAATGAGTACTAACAGTAGCGGCGTCGCCAAACATGGCAAATCGCTGGAGATGTTAACCTGCACGGTGCCTTACTGGATGTGGCGATTGCTTTGAGAACGTGCCAGACGTCAAGTGTGGGCATTTAGTACAGCTGCCGTTGGCATTGGTCGTAACAGCCTGGGAAGAGCATTAACACGCTCCTCCCCAACTCTATGCAACGCCCTTCACAGTTTTCTATGAAAGCAGAAACACAAAACGACATAGAATGTCAGTAAGCAGAGTGTATGGGCCTAGGCTTGCATCCGCACACTGCGTGGCGAGCAAAGTCAGTGCCTCCAGCCCTCGGGCTAGTGCTCTCCACTCCCTCTTTCACGTCTAGTTCACCCGCAGGTAGGACGTTGTCACCTGTGTAAGAATTCGAAGGGACTTGTTCGGTACCCTTCACAACTCACTCTTTGCCCTAGATATAGTGCATCCGGGCCGGAAACCCTTCGGGTTTTCACCCAACCCACAGTACATATCTATGTACCTCCTGCATTCAAAACTAGCGTCACAGAATTTTGGTATTCTCACACAATCCAAATCCCAACTCCCACATATACTGAGTTACTATGACAGAGTGTTGCAAACACATGGACTGTCTTCTTGCCAATCTCTAACCACCCTGGATGACAGATTCAATAACCGCGACTCCGCACCATCAAGGCAGTGCCAGACAGCTGCAGGTTGATGTTACAGTCAAGCGCCGAATTCGTAATGCCCGTATTGTTTCCAGAAGCCTGCCAGTCCGATCAGAAATATGAACGGCATCTGCTTTTTATCGCAGTACATTTTCGGAAATCAGCTGCCGTGTACCCAGTTGCATCCTCTGCAACCGTCTGACCATCATGCAGCTCCCTCAACAGATGGGTATCGATTATCCGGCCTCGTTCTGTGGTGACGTGACTACCCCGATGCCGTTCGATAGGTCTACTTAATAGGTTCGCCCTTAACAGCTCCGCAGCGGCGGGCGCGTTGGGCGGCGAAGAGGCGATCTTGTGAGGATTGTGATGGCACCCCTCTATGTGAGACATTTGATCTCTATATTAAGCCCAGTGAAGAACGGAGCAGAATTCTTCACATCAGTAGTGGCAGGGAAATCGCCGTCGAGCTCCTCCTCCACAGCCTCTACAGATTCTTCTTCCACTTCTTCCTCATCACACTCACGGGTTTTCTCATTGACCTCTTTCATCACAAATTACGCTTCATTCTCTAGCGATCCGGGTACCCTCTTCACGTTCGTGCTTCCCGGTCTTCAGTGGGCATCCCGGTTCGACAATGGGGTTGCCAACGAAATTGACCGTCTCCCTCCAATGTCGAGGTCCCGTGAGCGACTGACCGTGTTCTATTAGTGTGTGGACATGTTGGATCTCGAACTCGGTGCAGGTGAAGGTGGTATCAAATCCGACAAGGAGCACTTCTGTACCAGGATCTTTCAGAAATTGAAGCATGTAAACTCGTTTCACGTTTCTATCGTGGGCTTACGGTGTTATGTACCCCGTCAACTGAAGGAGCTCCATCTTGACTATGCGCAATGAGGGAACGTTGATGCTTTGATTGGCCGCAGCGTCCGTGAATCCGTTCCCGAGGCTACCATAGAATGGTGTCTGAGACGCATTCCAAAATAGTTGTCGAACGTATCTAAGCCATCTTCAATACCTCAGACTTTTCCGTGCCAATACTTCCCTAAGTCACCCTCTCTCAGCGCTACGAACAAAGAAAATGAAGCGACGAAACGACTCTGTCCGTACGCAGGATCATCATGATCCCTTCTGCTTGCAACTGTACGCACCTGTTGGTTGCCGAAATAGCTATGATTATTACATAATCACTCCATGGTGAAGATTTGAGCACAGCATCATCTTGAATTCATTCGTCATGGCACCGTCCGCTTCCAAACAAAAACGGTTGGCTGAAAAGGCCGCAAAACAAGCAGCAAAACAATCTGGAGGGACAACGTCGGGATCGACTCCTACACCATCCGTCACTGGCAGCACCGCCGATACACCACTTACCGGCGTTTCGGCAGCCAACAGCACCGATGATTTGACATCGATGGCAAAATTACAGATTGCCACGGAAAGGTGAGTACGCAATATAAACCTGGATTAAGTTACTCATCCATGCCGAAGGAGTGCTGCTGGAGTGCTGGTATCCGATGTGAAGGGTCGAGACATCAAAATTAATCAGTATACCTTGTCATTCCATGGCCGGCTCCTTATCGAAGGTGCAGAGATATCGCTGAACTATGGCCAAAGATATGGCCTTCTTGGTGAAAATGGATCCGGAAAGGTATTAATATCCGTCCGCAATTACTGGAACCTTTATCGACACATTTCTAGTCGACTTTCCTCCAATCGATATCGGAACGTGACATAGAAATCCCGCCACATATTGATATCTATCTCGTACGAGGAGAGGCGGAGCCTTCCGATATCAATGCCGTGGACTTTATCATCGCTTCCGCCAGGGAGAAGGTAGCGAAACTTGAAAAGCGCATCGAAGAGTTGTCAGTAGCCGATGACGTCGACGAAACCGCGCTCGACCAAGCATATGAAGAATTAGAAGAGATGGACCCTAGTACTTTCGAGACGAAAGCGGCGAGCATCTTGCACGGTCTTGGCTTTGGCCAAGAGATGATGCAGCGGCCAACTAAAGACATGAGTGGTGGTTGGCGGATGCGAGTCTCGCTGGCACGCGCTCTATTCGTTAAACCTCACCTCTTGTTACTAGACGAGCCTACGAACCACCTTGATTTGGGTGCCGTCGTGTGGCTCGAGGCTTACCTATCAACCTACAATCATATCCTCGTTATCACGTCGCATTCACAAGACTTCCTTGACTCCGTTTGCACCAATATCATGGATCTGACGATGAAGAAGAAACTCGTATATTACACCGGTAATTACACGACCTATGTTCGCACAAAGAAGGAGAACGAGGTTAACCAGATGAAGGCGTATCACAAGCAACAAGAGGAAATCGCTCACATCAGGAAGTGAGTGTACTTGTTCACTCTACATCATATGCACTGACGTAAGCTTTCCAGGTTCATAGCATCGGCTGGAACGTATGCCAACCTTGTAAAACAGGCAAAATCGAAACAAAAGATCATAGACAAGATGGAGGCTGCAGGACTCATCGAAAAGGTTGAAACGCCTAGACCGCTTCGGTTCCACTTTGAGGACATTCGGAAGCTCCCGCCTCCGATCATTGCCTTCAATGACGTTGCGTTCTCGTACTCCGGAAAGCGGGAGGATTACTTGTATCAGAATTTATCGTTCGGCATCGAGTAAGTGTGATCTTGATGTCACGTAGACGTTGCTGACCTAAAATACGTATGCACCAGCATGGACTCCCGTGTGGCTATCCTAGGTGCAAATGGTGCAGGCAAATCAACACTCCTCCACCTTATCACAGGTGCCCTACAACCATGTGAAGGGACGATTTCTAAACACGCTGCTCTGAAGCTGGCGAAGTACTCGCAACATTCGGCCGACCAACTTCCATATGACAAATCGCCGATAGAGCACTTCCAATCGATCTTTCACGCGAAGTATCCTGAGAAGGATGTTCACGTAAGGTTCACTTTCCTTCTACCTGATCGTATACTAATGACTCTTTTCCGATGTACCGATGTAGGCTTGGCGTCAGCAACTGGGGAGGTTTGGTCTTTCTGGTTCACACCAGACCTCTCCGATCAGACAACTGTCAGATGGTCTGCGGAATCGGTGAGAAAGACATCAGGCCAATTAAAATCGACAGCATTTCTCACTGGATTATTGTCTCCCAGTGTCGTATTCGCACAGCTTGCGATGGAACATCCACACATTCTCCTCTTAGGTGCGTCTGTCGAGTTGCGTGGGATTGACAAAATTTCATTCCGGTTTCTGTCAGACGAACCAACCAACCACTTGGACATGGCTTCCATAGATGCCCTTGCCTTGGCCATCAAGGAATTCGAGGGCGGCGTCGTGATCGTTTCCCACGACTTCCGTGCGTACTTGTCGTGTCCCGTCATCATACTTTTATTAATCTGTATGAAATAGGTCTTATCTCGCAGGTAGCTGAGGACCTATGGGAGGTAAAAGACAAGACAATCAAAAACCTTACCAGCGAGGACATCACTATCGTCGACTACAAGAAAAATCTTATCAAGCAGAGTAAGTATTCACTGCCTCGTCGACCTGGTCAGAATTAGATTAACTCACGCCTGCACACTCACAGGTCAGGCTGCCCTCGAGAAAGCAAAACTTATCAGCAAGAGTGCTCAAAAGGGAAAAACCTAAACGGAGATCTTCACCGTTTTCTGGCGGTCGACACATCGGTACATACATATCGCTAATTTCGTAGACCAGAGCATCTTGTACTGCACGCCTGCACTTTGCGTACCCCACCCAGGATTCGTTAAAATTCACGGGCTAACCCCAGCTACTACGCCTAACCATTCGCGGGATTTCATATATGTACGACCATCGTGATCCTGGAAGAACAGGTCTCATTGCCAAACAACTGTGGGTAATCGGTGGTCTGACGTGCTGACTGATGGTAATTGTACCGTGTCCGCGAGGCGCGCCTAGAGATGTCGATCCAAAGTAATCTGCAAGCAGCATCTCTGAGATTATCACAAAGATGTTGCCTGTAGCTTACTTCAGTCCAAGAAACAAAGCCCCTCGCAGTGGGTTGTTGTAAGATGGGTATAGATAGTGGAAGGATGCACTTGTTGAGGGGTTGAGTCAGTTCGATCCGAGTGGCTGTTGTTGCTTGTGGACCCTGTAAGTGAAACGGTAGTTGGGAAAAACAAATGAGTTCAGCATAAAACAAGTTACTGGAGAGCAGGATATGACGTCCAAAATATCTTGGACAGTGGATAAACAATGTTGCAGCTTCGTCTCACCTCGGGGTCGGTCTGAGCAGCGGTCTCGAAGAGTTCATCGACTCGCTTTGCTTACCTAAGCTACCACGCGTGCGCACACCAAGTCTTCCAGAAAATATGCAGAGCAGTTGTCTGTCCGGAAATACTCCAAATTACTCGTCTGCCACAAACGAATACAGAGTGCTAATCGAAAAGTCTGTCCACTACATGTCGGATGGGGGCTCGACGATTAGCTCAGCTTCACATGCGAAGATCTCTCGACTGATGTTCAGATGAAGCCTTCAGGAATTTGTCGATATCCTGGAACTGGGGCTGTGACAAATTCCAACAGGTGTAAATGCGCTCTGATGTCATTTTGAATGATTTAATGGCACGCGAGAGTCCCTATTTACCAGCATTCGGACTTTCCACACCATCATGTCCCTCTGGTCCTCTCCCAACATTCTTGACGATGCGACTCATGAGATGCTCGACGAAGAAGTGCACGAAGGCGTTGGCCCTCAGTTTCGCAACAAGCGCCTTGAGCAACGTGGCATGCCGGACTACATATTCCTTCTTCGTTTCATCGTGGAGTTCTCAAACGGAACCTTGGATCCCAAGTACTTCGACTTTCGCGTAGCGCGAGCGCTAATCGCGGGCCAGCCACAGTTGGTGACTATGCTTGATGCTGCTTGGAGCAGCGGATCCTATCGCGATATTCGAAATTTGGGTCAGCATGATCCCTTCCTCGGTCCCTCCGCTAACCCATTCTCGGCCAGAAATACTTCGACAACCTGGGCTGTCGACTACGGAAGGTTCTTGTGGTTTCACTTGCATGTTCATTCACTTACTTGGCACAACCCTCAGCGTTGTTGTATAGGGCATTCACCTCCGCATATTATGGGAAGGCTGTAGATGGCTTTTGTGAATACCTAGAGCATAACAACGAAATGTTCAGTTATGGATCTCATGGTAGTCCTCCTAAATACTATGCAAAACTCTGTTCTATCGTCCAAAGCTCTGGAACGGGCAAGTCACGCCTGCTGGTTGAAGTACGTCCTTTGTCATACTTTCCACGAAACCATTAAATCACCCCATCCAGCTTCATAAAAAGGGCATTGTGGTTCTGTATATGTGCCTCCGACCATCTCACGACAAAACTGCCCTTCCCCCACGCGATGACGTACCAGCTGACATACTGACACCATACTGGGGGATTGACACCGTCGATTACGGTGCTCGGTGCTGCGCGTTCTTTGCAGCTGCTTTCATGATGGTCCGTGAATGGCTGTCAACCTCCAGGAGCTTGGAAGATGCGCTCAGGCAGTGGAATATCTCGATGCGCAATTTGCTTTCCCCGATTCGCCAGGATTTTTTTGCGGCACTCAAGGCTCAATACGAGACTTGCTACAGGGTGCGACTAGTGGACACGTGCATAAGAGCCCTCTAATTTGGTCTGCTTGCTTTCGAATCTTTCAGGAAATCAATACCAATGTATGGAAGGATGCTGTTGCAGAAACAGACGACGAATCAAGCAATTTAACACTTTCTGGTGAATAGTTATATAGAACGATTGTGCTCTACTGACATTGTCTGCATGAATGCTTTAGGAGAACGAGTGAAAGTGCCGATGGAAAAAGGTAATTACCTGATGGAGAACGAGGTGGCCGCGAAGATGCCTGGGCAGCAACTCATGATTAGCGCCTACCGGGACTTGGTAAACTTATTGGACAACCTCTTTGGCGTTCTCGAACCTCATAAGCCCAAATTCGTCATTGCTCTGGACGAGGCTCACCCATTGAATGTGACAAGTTCTGGGGGCTATCGCTTGTCGACCATTCTCAGCAGGGTTATCAGCAAATACTCGGCAGCGGATAGAAGTTCTAATCATTCAGTCTGGGTCGTTTTTGCGTCCTCAACCTTGAAAGTGGTCGATTTTGCTGCCCCACAGGCTTACTGTTTGTAATGTACATCTATTTCAGTCTCAGTAGTTCTCTGACCTATCGTGGTAGACGACTCCGCGAAAGTATTTGCGGATGGGCAATTGCCCTATCCACCTTATTGCCAGTTGGGGTGGGACCAATTGGCAGATGCTTTGGAAGGAATAGCAGCCACTGACGTGGCACGGGCGGACCACATCATAGGTTATGGGCGAGCGATGTATGTTTCAACTCCATGACATGGAATGTGAACTAAAATGTCAGTATCTTACAGGTGGAAGTCCATTCAGGAGGTATATGATGTCGAAGAGATGATGGGGATAGCTATCAGCAAACTTTCTGGCACCTCGGCAAACAAGGACCTGCCGCTTGTTATCTGGTCTCAGAGATGTTGCTTGGAGGTCACTTTGGGTCATAATGAAGCCATCCGATTTGTCGAGTCAGGAGTAGCCAGTTACCTCCGCATATGCATCGCGACTACCGATGACCGTAACTGCATTTTCACTACTTACCCCTCTGAACCATTCCTCTCATGTGCAGCAGCGTCGTTACTACACACGGATCGTAACCTGGACACATTTCTGAAGGCACTGGAGGGTAAAATCCTTAGTGGGATGGTTAACGTCGGCAAGTGCGGGGAGTTGGCGAGCCGGCTGTTGTGGCTCCTCGCCAAAGACCTGTATGTTCGTCGTGCCCCTCTCGTTGGATCAATCGTACGAGCCGAGAATAGGCAGCCATGGCAATCCGAGCTCATCGACTGCCGGATGATTTCTGTGATCGACTACTTTCGCTTTGTCTTCGGGAAGGACTTCTGGGAGACGGCTGGCGAGAATGTTCCAGGGACTGGCAAGAAAGCTAAAGAGGTATTCAAGAATGCGTTCGTCAACTTCTCCCACTGGGTGCGCATGGACGGGCATATCTCGGCCTCAAAGAATGACGTCGACCACGACCAGTTAGAGTGAGTCTTCTGGGCTTTTTCTGGTCGCGACAGCTTATGGCTCGTGCAGCGGGAATGAGTGGACACTACGTCATTGGCATCGCACAAGCGCGGTGCAGTGCTGCCATAACCAACCCCTCGTCGACAAAATGATCCCTATTTACTTCAAGGACAACGATGAAAATCCTTTGCCTGATAATCACCTGGGTAAAGATTCCTCCTGCATGTCGCAGATTTTCATATCAGACAAGGCTCAGAGGAGTTCCAACGAGTCAGTACTGCAGAACATCGCCCGCACACATGACTCCGTCAACTGCAACTCACTGCGACCATGGATCGCGATCTTGGTCGATCTGGGCATGTCGGATTCTGCGGTGAGATTCACGTTCCCTGTCGGGCAATCTGATAGGGAGAGTCCTATTGAAGGCGGACCATGCCTTCGGATTTATGCTGCTGCCATCAATGTCAATACTTTTCCTTTCTTATCTCGATCGGAACGGCCCCCGTTGACACTTCAGAATATCATTTCCTGGGAAGAAAATCCTCCGACCGGTAAGATTATGCAATTCCTCCAAGAACAGGTGAAGTATGGTAGTACTTCTACCGGACGCAACATGAGGTGGGAGGGTTGGGCGAAGACGCGTAGCTGAAAGGCTGGCGAGGAAAAATGAAGGGTTTGTCTTATTCGGTTACTCGAAGATGCAAGTAGCTTTTACTTTACAACGACTAACCTGCTGTAGTCGATGTCAACCCTTGCTTGACCTCCCTGCCCGGAATCAGTGCATAAATAAATCAATGTTGAGCAAACTTGACTGACGAATTTGCATTGACGAAGGTAGTACTGGCCCGTTCAAGCACCTGTTTGTGGCTGGAATTAACCTCAATTCCGTAACAGATGGTGACCCGACCTGGCACTTAGAGTTTGTGATATGAGCTCCACCTCGTCCTCTGTCTTTCGTTTCTCCGGAGCATATCGACGCGGCGCACCTAATGGTGAGCAAAGAGTTTCGAGAAATTTTGTGCAATCGAAGTAGCACGGCTGCGCAGCGTGGTATCAACAACGTTTTGGATTGTCGCTTTTTCCTGGAATGGGTTAGGTGTCGTCGAACTGAGGAATGACAATGTACATACCATTGGACATCCCTAAAAGCGCAACATAAGAATGCAGATGGCTTCTACATCTTCCTTGGCCTCTGCACCCGAGTCCCACATCGTCAATGAAACAGATGAGTGCGATTGGAGGTTTTTTACACCACTTTCTACCAAAGTAGATGGTGAGGATGGTAGCGCTGGTGAGCTTCTCAGACATTTCACGCAAATGCATGCTTCGTTCCCCCGAGTACCGGGCCAGCACCACCAGTAACAATAGTACTAACTTCAGCTGGCATCCCCGTTCCCCACATATCAATGACGGGGTCATCAACGAAAATTGACTGTCTCCCCCTAAAACTAAAATTCCGCAGGCAAGCGAGCGCGTTCTGTGTGGACGTGTCGGATCTCGCGCTCAGCGCAGGTGAAGGAAATGTCAAATTAGTTCGCCATTCTGTACATGGGTGTCTGTCTTTCCGTGGTATGTTCACATATTGTCTAATTAGATTATTTAAGCAGGAGTATCAGGTACCGTATCTCCTATTCACTAGCACGTTCAGACTATGATGTCTCTCTCTTCCTCCGCCAACGTCATTGATGAAGCGACTCATGAGGTGCTGGACAGAAAAGTAAACGAGTTCGTTGGCCCTCAGTTTCTCCAGACGCCCCTTGAGCAACGTAGCATGTGGCAATACATATCCCTTCTTCAACTCATCATAGAGTTGTCGAATGGAACCTTGGATCCCAAGTACTGCAATGTTCGTGCAGCGCAATCACTGATCGCGAGTCATCCCCAGTTGGTGACCGTGCTTGATACTGCTTGGAGCAGAGGATCCTATCGCGATATTCGAAATTTGGGTCAGCATGACTCCTTCTTCGGTCCCTCCGCTAACCCATTCTCCAGCAATACTTCAACGACCTGGGCTGTCGACCACGCAAGGTTCTTACGGTTTCTTTTACATGTTCACTTACCTAATACAACCTCAGTGCTGTTACATAGGGCATTCACCTCCCCATATTATGGGAAGGCCGTGGATGGCTTTTGTGAATACCTGGAGCATAACAACAAAATGTTCAGTTATGGAATTCATGGTGGCCCTCCTAAATACTACGCAAAACTCTGTTCTATCGTCCAAAGCTCTGGAACCGGCAAGTCGCGCCTGCTGGTTGAAGTACGTCCTTTGTCATTCTTTCCATGCAACCTTTATGTAAATCACCCCGTCCAGCTTCACACAAAGGGTGTTGTAGTTCTGTATATGTGCCTCCGACCATCTGACGACGAAGTTGGCTTTCCCCCTCGTGATGACGTGCCAGCTAACATATTGACAACATACTGGGGAACCGGAACCGTCGATTATGGTGCTCGGTGCTGCGCATTCTTTGCAGCTATTTTCATGATGGTCCATGAAAAGCTGTCAGCATCCAGGAGCTTGGAAGACGCACTCAAGGAATGGAATACCTCGATGTGCAATTTGCTTGCCCCGCGTCGTCAGGAGTTCTTTTCGGCACTCAACGATCGATACGAAACCTGCTACAAGGTGTGACTACTGGACGTGTGCATAAGAGCCCTCTAATCTGTTCCGCTTCCTTGCGAATTTTGCAGGAAATCAAGGCCGATGTACGAAAGGCTGTACGAAAGGCTGCCGTTGCAGAAACAGACGACGAATCAAGCAGTTTAACACTTTTTGGTGAATAGTTATCTAGAATGATTGTGCCCTACTGACGCTGCCTTCATAAATGATTTAGGGGAACAAGTGAAAGTGCCCACGGAAGAAGATAATCAACCAACGGAAGACGAGGCGATCGTATGGATGCCTGGGCAGCAACGTATGATTAGCGCCTATCGGAAGTTGGTAAACTTACTGGACAACCTCTTTGGCGTTCTCGAACCTCATAAGCCCAAACTCGTCATTGCTCTGGATGAGGCTCACTCGTTGAATGTACCAAGACCTGGGGGCTATCGCTTGTCGACCATTCTCAGCAGGGCTATCAGCAAATACTCGGCAGCGGATAGGAGTTCTAATCATTCAGTCTGGGTCGTTTTCGCGTCCACAAACTTGAATGTGGCCGATTTTGCTGCCCCACAGACTTACCGTTCGTGATACATCTATTTCAGTGCCAGCATTTCTCTGATCTGTGCCAGACGGCTCCGTGAGAGTAATCGCGGACGGGCAATCGCTCTATCCACCTTATTGCCAGTTGGGATGGGACCAGTTGGCAGATCCTTTAGAGGGAATAGCAGCCACTGACGTGGCACGGGCTGACCACATCATAGGTTATGGGCGCGCGATGTACGTTTCAACTTCGTGTGGTGGAATTCTAACCAACATGTTCATGTCTTGCAGGTGGAAGTCCATTCAGGCTGTGCACGATGTCGAAGGGATGGTGGGGTTAGCTATAAGCAAACTTTCTGGCACCTCGGAAAACAAGGATCTACTTCTTGTTATCTGGTCTCAGAGATGTTGTTTACAGATCAATCTGGGTCACCATGAAGCCGTCCGATTTGTTGAATCTGGAGTGGCCAGTTACCTGCGCATCTGCATCGCGATTACCAATGACCGTAACTGCATTTTCACTACGTACCCCTCTGAACCATTCCTCTCGTGTGCGGCGGCGTCGTTATTACATATAGATCGTGACCTGAGCATGCCTCTTGAGGCGCTGGAGGAAAAAGTCCTTAGTGGGATGGTTGATGTTGGCAAGTCTGGCGAGCTGGCAAGCCGGCTGCTGTGGCTCCTCGCCAAGGACCTATATGTTCGCCGTGCCCCTCTTGTTGGATCAATCGTACAAGCCGAGGATAGACAGCCATGGCAATCCGAGCTCATCGACTGCCAAATGATTTCTGTGATCGACTACTTTCGCTTCGTCTTCGGGAAGAACTTCTGGGAAATGGCTGGTAAGAAAATCCCAGGGACCGGCAAGAAAGCTAAAGAGGCGTTCAAGAACGCGTTCATCAACTTCTCTCACTGGGTATGCATGGACGGGGTTATCTCGGCCTCAAAGAATGATGTCCACCACGACCAGTTAGAGTGAGTCTTCTGGGCTTTTTCTGGTCGCGACGGCTTATGGCTCGTGCAGCGGGAATGAGTGGACACTACGTCATTGGCATCGCACAAGCGCAGTGCAATGCTGCTATAACCAGCCCCTCGTCGACAAAATGATCCCTATCTACTTCAAGGACAATGATGAAAGTTTTTCCCCTGAGAATCACCTGCGTAAAGATCTCTCCTGCATGTCGCAGATTTTCGTATCGGACAAGGCTCAGAGAAGTTCCAACGAGTCAGACCTGCATAACATCACTCGCACACATGACTCCATTAACTGCAGCTCACCGCGACCATGGATTGCGATCTTGGTCGATCTGGGCATGTCAGATTCTGCGGTGAGATTCACGTTCCCTGTCAAGCAGTCCGACGGGGAGAGTCCTATTGAAGGCGGACCATGCCTTCGGATCTATGCTGCTGCCATCAATGTTAATACTTTCCCTTTCTTATCTCGATCGGAACGGCTTCCGTCGACCCTTCAGAAGATCATTGCCTGGGAAGAAAATCCTCCGACCGGTCGAAAGGTTACGCGATTTCTTCAAGAACAGGTGAAGTACGGTAGTACTTCTACGGGATGCCACATGAAATGGGAGGGTTGGGCAAAGACGCATAACTGAAAGGCTAGCGCTCTACAACACGGTTGAAACGCGGTGTGAAATTGCAATGCGATAATCTACATACACTGTATGCTATTATACATAATTAACCCGGTGTAGTTAAGCTGCTGGCATCGTCCGTCTAAGACATGAGTAGATGTCTAGTGTCCTCAGAAACCCAATGCTGCACGTCACAAGAACGGGACGTTCATCATCTCAGTTGTGGCAAGAAAGTCTCTGTCGAACTCTTCCTCTGCAGCCTCCTCTACAAACTCATCTCCGGTCTCTTCGTCATCATACTCATGGGTCTCCTCGTCGTCTTCGTCCATTACAAATTGCACTTCGTTGTCTAGCGTTCCAGGCATGCTCGTCACGCTCGTGCTCCGTAGTCTTCTGTCCCTCTTCAAAGCGCTACCCTCTACATCTTCTTCGGCCTCCTCATCTGAATCTAACATCGTCGACGAAACCGACGAGTGCGATTGGAGACTTTCTTCACCACTCTCTACCAAAGTAGATGGCGAGGATGACAGCGCCAGCGCTGCCAGCCGACTGCTGAGCTTCTCGAACGAAGACATTTGACGCAGATGCATGCTTCGGTCTCTAGCACCACCAGTAGCAAGAGTGCCAACATCAGCTGGCGTCCCAGTCCCCGTTCCTGTCGCTGCTCCCCCACGTATCAACGACGGAGCCGTCAACGAAATTGACTGTCTCCCCCCAATACTGAAATTCCGCAAGCGAGCGAGCGCGTTTTGTGAGGATTTGTCGGATCTCGCGCTCAGTGCAGGTGAAGGCGGTGTCAAATCCGGCAAAGGGAACTCCTGTACCGGGATCTTCCAGAAATTGAAACACGTAAACTCGGTTTCCCATTTCCTATGAATAGGCGGGAACATCTGGTCCACAAGGTCGGTCATGTGGATGTATCTATACCCCTCGTTTGAGATGCTGTCAGGATTATTCTTTTTGTTGAGAACTTACGACGATTTGTACCCCGTCAACTCGAGGAGCTCCAGCTTGACCGTGCTGCTCGAGTCGATGGTAAATATGCGCGATGAGGGAACGTTGACGCTTCGATAGGACAAAGCGTCCGTGATTCGATTCCCGAAGCCAGCATAGAACGGTGTTTGAGATGCGTCCCCAAATAATCGTTGGATATCTCTCAAACACGCCATCTTGAATACCTCAGGTTTCCGCATGATAACTTCCCTAAATTAACCTCTCTTAGTGCCACGAGTCACCACGTTCCAACTAAGTGGGGGCAGCGAACCTATGAAGTGACGCAATGACTCTGTCCGGACTCAGGATCACAGGTCCTGCGGGAAGCTGAAAGGCGTCTTGCTTGATACCCTTGAGATAATCCCGCGTCGAATCTGCTTGTCCGATCGCTCGAGCGGTGAGATACATGATCTTGTACCCGTTCCGGACGATATCGCTATACAGCTTTGCCACACCGGAATGTGTCCAGTCCCGTCCAATCATGGTAAATATGTGGCCGAGACCATCTGACCTAGAGAACATTTCAGCATGCATTCGAACGAAGAGAAAAGCCGTACTTGGTGATCGTTCCGTCGATATCGGATACCACGATTCTGTCCGTCGATTCCCAGACAAAAATCCGGGCTGTGCATGCTGGTGCCCCACTCGTCGTGAGTGAAAACGTGATCGTATTAACCCCTAATTTCAGATCCAGTACTTTCTGTCACGAAGCATGAACACGAACAAGGGAGAGGTAGTTAGAGAAAGTCTCACAAGTTGATCAGATGTCAATCGGAGGGTCTTGGCATACCTCTTCTGCGTTTTTGGTTTCGTGGGGATGGGCTGATCTGCAGGCTTCGGGACAGGTGATCGGATGAGTGCAGGTGTGCCTGGTGGCGCCGATGCTGGTTTGCCAGTGGTTGCGGGGAGCGGTTGTGGAAACTTCTGTACGCATTTATCAGTAGGATCGCCAGGATTTCCGTTGTTCAATTACACTCACTGCATGAAGTGGCATCGTTGTCGCTTCTCGGAGAAGAGACCTCTCAGCCTCAGGTAAACCTTTGCTTCGACTCCACCACCTCGTCCAACTACTAGATGGTGTCGTCGGCGTTCTATCGAATGGCGTTGTCACAGAGCGCCTCAACTCCCCCTCGCTCAAAGACGGGGAAGACTGATCTTGTGGTGGCAAGGGGGACGAAGAGTCATCTATTAAACCCTCTTGGAAAGAGGATGCACGCCATACGCCCAAGGCATTCATCAACGGAGATCGATCTTCCCTTGTGATGTATTGTGCACCATTCCATTTGATCACCAAACGTTCGTCGTTGACCAAGTTCTCGTCGCCAACGAAGCGGTGGTAGTCTATAATGCCATCTTCAAATGCGCGCGCTATCTCGACCTCGTCACACCCGTGAAATATATCTCGTCTCTCTACGAGACTGAGCTCGAATGCGGCGGTCTTGCCGTCGATCGATGTTCTGAATTTGGTTGGATCTGAACGAGATGCAGCGAGCCTGCCACCGGCGCCAAATTCTTCGGGTTCGGTGTTTAAAAGAGAGCTTTGTTCGTGTGGGTGCGCATTAGGGTCGGGGTCCGACCTAGAGGGAGGGAGAGACACGTGCACAGAATGTGGACTACCTTCGAGTTCGGGCGGCACGCTTCGACTGCGTGTCAATCCGCACTCGTTGTCTTCGGAATCGTCCCGTGTATCATCTATGGGTTTCGATTTACCGCTAACGAATGATGGTGTAAAGTGGGCCAGGACTGGGGAGGGTTGGGGGAATGCACCCCACTCCCAAGAGTATTCTCGCAACCGTGGTGGGGTGCTGCTGCCGTCTAGCGAAGGATGGCCTTTGGATGGTGTTGGTGATGGAAATGGTATTTGATTGTGAGGGGCTTAGAGCGGCACATGAGGCAGGATTGAGAATAGGAAATGGCATCAGGCTGACCTGTTTCTTTGCCTTCGTATGAGTGAGGTGATATTCGCTGATTAGAATGGTGGTCATCGTGCCGCTTTGACTGCGCCGGAACCGAATGATACCCGGCCATGTCAAGAGCCACGTCTGGAATGCACGTTAAGGACAGATGTTTGCATATGAATAAGAGAGTGTACCGTCTTTATATTGAACGTCGGGCGCTGCACCTTCGTCTTCAGAGGGGACCGGTACAACGTCATTGGACTGAGCCGGTTCAGGTGTGGATCGCACGCGTTGACGAAGGGACGCAGCTGGTTCACTGGACGTAGCATCCAGATCCAAGAACTCGGGTTCCGGGATGTCTGGCTTTGTTCCGATGTGCGGTATCTCGTCCTGCTTAACGGGCGGGATGTCTCCCTGTGGAATGGTAGATGTTGCGGTGAGCAGTGGACTGGTGACAAGGTCCTCTGGGATATCTTCTTCGGTTTCGAAGACAAAGAAAGCTTCTCCGGCATCTCCGATCTTCATGCCGAACGGGATAGGATTGCCATTGACAGAGACGTTGACCTGGATGACAGTCGGTGACATTTCTCGACTCAACTGACCCTGCGTACCTGTTTATCAGCTGGTCGAAGTACCTGTAGCTTCCCGAATCGAACATGGAACGGTGAGCAGGCGAAGTGGATATCTCCATCGTTGGCCTGACTCCGTACGACGATGACGTCGATCGCGCCGGTGAGCGTGGATGGGTTGATGTCCTTGTAGTACTGGTAGGTGGCACTGACGGCGCCGCGAAGGTAGTTCATGTCTCCAATCTATTTCAGAGACTGTGGTGTTGGTCGAGACACAGCAAGGTCCGCGAAGTGTGGGGCAACCGTGGAGTCGGCTAATAAAATTACCTTGACAAGTCGCCCCAACCCAACCATTTGATTGGCGCTCGCGACGATCCTTGTCGATCTACTAATTACAAGTGAAAAAAAAAAAAAAAGGTTGAATTTGGGGCCTCCGTTGGGCACGGCTATGACCAGTCGGACGTTCGTCCCTCGGCGTCAACGCTGGTGTGCACGGAGTACCTGGATTCGGTTCGCACTCGTGCGCTGCTGACAATCCACCATGGGCGCGTATTTACTAGCACGGAGAACAAGTCTCGCTTCGCCTACTATCATACCACCACCACCATCATGAAACGATTTCCCCGTATACCACGCCCGCTGCAACGACACCGTCACATAGGGCTCGTCTCATTCGCAATCTTTCTCACTGCATTCATCTTGTCTCTACTCGTCGGCCTATCCTTGACCATCATAAAGTCTATATACCTCATCAAGATTGCTGCTGTCAACTCCGTAACTCCCGCATCAGGTGCCGCAACTTCTCTTCTCTTCGGGGTGTGGGGTGTTTGTGGGCTGAGGTGCGCATCCCCCATGCCATGTATACGTGTCGTTTGAACTCACCCGCGGTTCAGTGCAGAGGGCACCGGTGAATGCTACGGTCCCCAGCTCGGCTACACCATTCCTTCCGATATCTTGTCTCTCGTAGGACTCTCTCAAAGCGAAGCTACCATCGCTGAAAAGACTCTTCTCGTCTTCCTCATCCTGCATCTCGTCTCAGCAGGATTATCTACGATAGTCTTCGTCCTTTCCCTCTACCTGCACTCACATCCAGCAGCTATCATTACTCTCATCACGGCCATCGTTACTGCACTCGTGTCGAGCGTGGTACTGGCGGTAGATATAGTGCTGGTGGTGCTCGTAAGAAATAACATCGACTCACTCGTTGTCGGTGCCCGCTTTAGCGTGGAGTTTGGAAATGGTGTATGGATGATCCTGACGGCAGTCGTGATGACCTGGATTGCGGTTGTTATTCTCTCAGCCAGAGCATGTTACTGCTTGGGGGTGAAACCGTAAGTAATGCGTCACTTTGGACTCTGGTCTCTGGGACAGCGGTCCTGACCGTTCTGCGTGGTAGACCGGACGATGAGTGATCTCTGAACGTCGCATTTATGTACCACATCCACTATTTGACGATATCCGGAAATTGCAGGCCATACCCATATCAATGCAGAACGACGTGATATTCCCTACCACAAATACGGAAGCGGCTTGCCTCACTTTGTGTTCTACACAGCTCATGGGGTCAACTTCAACTACTTTGCATAGGTCAGTTTATCTATGAATCATGTGTTTGAACGCAACATTGTCAAGAATGCGCGTAATCCTTCTATGAATCATTCCGGATTACCCCCGTAGATCTATCAGTATGTTAATCCGTCGTCTGGTCGTTCCTTCTGAGTATCAGAGGTAGTGGTGATGCCCTGTGTATATCCTTCTGTCAGGATTATATAGTCGTTCTTGAACTAATCGGCCCGATTCGCACATTGCGGGTCGGGGACCCGCTTCCCTGTAGCGCCCGTACATCAGGCCATCAGGCAATCGGTCTCCCGTCCCTTTTACTGCGCAGCTGTGTATGTTTCATCACGCCGTCAGTTCCAGCGGGTGACAAAGGTACGGCTTCCGAGTTTCATGTCCCTTTGTGCACCGCCTAGGTGGCGGAGAATTCTGAGATGGCGACGCCCCTGGAGTTGGTTGTATGTCAAGTAGCACGATGAGGCGCGTGTGAAATATACTCTCACGCAGAAGTTCATCGTGTGGAAATGAGTCTTCAGTTCATCCAACATGACTGGTCCCTCATGTACCGTACGTAGCCCAATTGGTTAGGTGCTACTTTTGGCGACCGTGTTGAAGGATGACCGCGATAATGACGTAATTATCATGCGGAGTAGATGCACGGACTCCTATTCTTAGTCATCAGACAAGTCAGCGAAATTTCCCGGTGTCTCTCTCTCTCTTCTCTACGTTGGTGCAATCAGATAGTGCTGCAGTGCAAATAGAAGTCCTGCACTTGTTCAATTGACACCCTCACTGGCCTGTTATGACCTCGTACTCTGCTAAAATCTCACCACGTTCCATGGGTCATGCATATGCTTCGCCGTTGGGCTCCCTTCGGGCCCTACCGAGAGTGCCCGGTGCTGCGAGCACCAAGGTCCCCCCGACAGCACCTCGTCACCATCCTTATCGCAAAATATTTCCCTCAGGTCGATACAACCCCATTACACCACCGTCTAAATACTATCAAAGGAAATTTGATAATCACGATGCACCTGCGCTATTGAATCGTCTGAGCAATAGCCCTGCATCAAATCCTACTGCTACGCTGATGGACAGGATCGGGTGTCAGGTGGAGGAGAGAGAAATCAGCTCAGACGGTGAATATATGCCGTCTGTTCCGTCGGCATCGATGTCTCCTGAGCCTGGAGAGGTGGAATCTCGAGTTGATAAGCCTCTGGCCGTCGAGTTAGGAGAGGTCGAGCGTTTTTTAGAGAGCGTGCTGAGCCCTCGTGTTTTGGAGTCTGTGGGTCGACCCAGACCTGCGGTATGTAGTGTGTTTTCACCGTGCGCGAGACGCCACAACTCATTACGTATTCCTAAGGCACAAGAAACACGTGTGTCTGAAGATGTCCCTCCAGCTTTGGCAAAACGCATAGGAGATGAAAGATTTTCTCGTTCATCGTCATCGCGTTGCATGGTTCAGGACGTACAACAGGCGCAACTTCACACTCCTAGCATTAACGGCAAGGCCGCAAACGAAAACCTTCCGAACCACCACAACGGGGAACCTGTTGATAGTCCTTCGACAACTGTGCTTGAGCAGTGCAGAACGCACCTTGCGCCTGTTGTGTTGGCTTCTGTCAAGGCGAAAGACTCTCATGCAGCCACACAACTTGAGCGGTGCGCAACTGTTCTATCAGATGATAGATGCGCAACCTTGCTCCGTCATGCAAAGGACATGAGAGAACAACTAGGCTCTTCTTCGCGTGTGCGTGTGCCGACCGCTCCCAGGCGTAGATCGCCTGAGTACTGGAATCGCGCTAGTGATTACAAGACTAGTAGGCGTGATCATGTCTCATGGAATCGTGAAGCGCCAGAGTCTGTTATCCATGCAGAGACACAGGTGCGGAGAGATAGTGACATGACACTCGTGGAGAGTCTGGATGGGGGTTATTCTCCAGCTTTGAAGGCTTGTGCCAGTCCACACCAAAGCTACCAACCCTTATCCAAGGTGGAAGAATTGTTACCTGTGTTGAATCCTGCAGAGGTCATGGAAACAGACAACTGCATCCATTCTGGATCACCTGAAGGAGGTAGTGATCAAGAGCATATGGCAAATTCTACACTAAGGTTGCCCTGTGACCAAGCTACTATTCAACAGCCCCTTCTACCCGCAATATGGTCAATACACAATGGGCCTGGTGTACCTTGTATCAATGAAGCAATTGCAATGGTGAGCCAAGACCTGTTTTCGGACTCGGGAAGGTAGAATGCGTTTTATTACGTTCAAGCCTGAAACAACCATGTTCAACTTGATATTCTTAACAGGCTAGATGCAGTTGCACATATGTATTGCTTAAGCAAAGGTAATTTAACTCCACGAATTGACTTCGATGGGCCATTTGCAGAGACTTTTGGGGCAATTCAAAATACTGGTTCACAATGGCCTCAAACAGGCTCACTGATCGTTCAGGTAAATCCAGGCTTTCCACATGGGAAGACATGGCTACCGTATGCATTGGTACGTTGGGTTTGAAGAGCATCTTTGCAGGTGCTAACACTCACACAGGAGTCTTCACCGTTTCTGGATGTGACATCTTGCATCGTTCCCGGAGAAAACATTCTCCGCTGGATTTCGTTGTCTCCCATGTCGGACTTCGTTTTCGTGCTTTGCGCATCGCCGTTGCCACTTGGTGAACCAGCATTGAAAAAATTATGATTGGCATTCTTTATTTCTGTGCTCGGCCTCGAGACTACAGAAGCGAGCGACCTCTCGCCAACTTTCTTCATCCGCATCACACGTACCCCCCAGTCGCTTTGGCTCGACTGGGTACCGCCCGAACACCTTCCCGCATTGTACGCCAACCGTACACCTTTTACTCGCCGTCTGCATCCGCATCAGAAGTGCGCCCAGTCGCTTTGGCTCGACTGCGTACCTTCCGAACACCTTCCCGCATTGTACGCCAACCGTACACCTTTGCATCCGCATCAGAGGTGCCCCCAGCTGCTTATGGTTCGACTCATGTACGCCAACCGTACACCTTGTTCTTGCTGTCTGCTCAGTGTGGTGTAAATCACCGACACATTCTAATCCCAACCCTAACCTCGTAAACTTCCTGTTAGAATAGCATAACAGGCGGTATATAATTCAGTTATCGTATCTTATGCATCCGCAGTTCCATGTTTAATCAATCCTATGACACATGCCATGTTTCGGTGCAACGTGCCTACGCTAGGAAGCCATGACTACTGATTGCGGTTGGGGGCTGATACTCATCCCACCAAACGACTCTCCGAGACCGTCGGCTTCCGAGCTTGATCGTGAGTGACCGGACGTGCAGAGTCCGCCCGTGGACATAAGACGAACACCTGGTATCGCACTGCTTAGTGCATCGCCACTTGCTGCTCTTGCATGGTCGTCGGCGAGATCGTCTTCCTCTTCTGTATCCTCTTCCTCATCGTCTTCCTCATCAATCGCAACAGAAGCCCAGTCACGGTACACGCCTTGAATGTATGAACTTGACCGACGGAGCTTGTACGGATCAAATGGGAAAAACGTGTGCAGTTCTGTTTGTAAGAACGCTTCGTTGACAACTTTGGGTAGTATCGGTATGCTGCCTGCACTGAGATTGTATTCCGAGCGTTTGTTTGCCTCGAGTATCGAGTAGCAGTACGCGAAACCCGTCGCTTGAGCGACACGGGCGAACTGCATAATAACGTTGGGCGAGCAGACCTTATGAGAGGAGCATGAGCGTATAGCGAGGAGTCTTCGAGTAGACCATGGCTCACCTTGAGCGGATTAAGTGGCGACGTGATCACCCGCTGAATGACATTCAGCTCACTCATCCACCTCTTCCCACTCTGGTACTCTTCCGACTCGTCGAAATCCTCTTCGAGATCTCGCCACCGGAAACAAAAGATCAAAAACACTGCTTGGGCGATGGCGTAGAACAGGTCGTGGTGTGCCATACTTGGCAATTCCCCTCCCGCTTGTATGACACTATCAAACCCATCTAGATGACTCCTCAAATACGTACACAAGAGGCCGACGACGCGACGCGTGGCATCGCGATCCACGAACTGTGCACGGCTAACGAAGGAGGCAATGTAACTTGCGGCAGCTGCGCGTGTCACTGCAGGAACGTCTTGCCCAAGAAGCGCTTTTTCTACCAGCAGTCCCTGAAAGAGGTCGCTAAACTCCGGATCTAGAGAAGAGTACCAAAAAATGAGGAACTGGGTGTATCGAGATTTGAATGTGCGAATGATGGTACGATCAAAAATGGCTAGGAGGGTGTGGAATTGCGCATCTCGTATAGCTCGTCCTGCTTCAGCAGATATTGGCGATGATGGGCGGGGTGAGTTAGGTGGAGACAGTGATAAATCAGTTCTCGGAGATACAGTGACTTCCGTAGTCGAATGCAAGTGGTTAAAGTGGTCGAATACTACTTTGAGGATCGAGTCGAGTTTGTTAACCATGTCTTGTATGTGTTGTGCGTTGGCTGGTAGATCGGGATCATTGTCTCCGCTGTCGTCGCTGCCGTCGGATGAAAAATCACTCGCGGAATCTGAAGCATCGTCCTCATCTTCATCATCAGAGTCCTCGTCCCCTTCTTGCCCAACAACGATGTCAAAGGGGTCAAATTCAAAAACGTCTGCATACCCTACACCACCCTCTTCTTCTTCAAGTTCCTCAAGCTCTACCTGGATCTCAACCTGGGAGAAAACAGTCAGTCGATATGTACACCACAAACCAAAAACATACGTCTATTTGTAAAGCACGGTCTATTATCAGGGCCAATATTCGATCCGACAATTCAGAACAATATTCAGTTACTCTTAGCAGATTGCGAATATAGGCTACTTGTGCTGCTTGAGGTTGACGCTTGTGAGGGAAATGACGAACAAGTAGAGGTTGTAGGGTTGAGGGTAGAGTTGGGATGAGAGACAGCAAGTGGCCGAGGAGGTAATGTAGACGGTCATAGATCACTCTCCGTGTCAAGGGGCTGTCTGAACCCTCGGGTCCATTGGCATTTAGTGCTTGCAGTCCTGATTCTACCGTAATATGAATGTTATGATCTTGCACTGGAACCACGTTACGCACGGTACGTTAGGCCCTGCGTAAGCCTGGTGAGCACCAGGGACAGGTATTCGGGCCTAGCACTGAGAAGCATTCCAATAAACTCAGTGTACATTTTCACAAATGTGGCATCCATGGTAGTCCACGGGAGGTTGACGATAGCTTCGACTAGGGCTGAATGGCGTTTCTCAAGCCGAGAGAGCACGTGTGTCAGGGCGAGGATCCATAATCGTAGCTGCGAAGATGATGTCGTGCTTTCTCCGACTTTTCGAGGGTTGAATTGATCAACTAGGTCATCGAAATCTTTGCTCTGACCCTGTTTCAAGAGGAATCAGCGGAAAACATGAGCCAGCACAGGATCAGACATACGTCGAGCTTCCCCTGCAATGCCTTATCGATAAATGCGATATACATATCTTTCTTGAATTGTTCATCCTGCTTCACTCGAGAATTGGTCGCAATTGGTCGTTGGATCAGCGAGGAAATGGCGTCGGCAGCCCGACCGTCTGGGCGTGGCGATTTTGATGACGGTCGTTTTGCACAGTTTTGGATCGAAATTTTGGGGTTTGAGTCGGTATAGCGCATCGAGGGCGTGTATGGCCCTGATTTTGGTGCCCGTTGGTTGAACTGCGAATGCGTTGAGTGGGGGTCCATCGCAGCCCTCAAGTAGATCACTAAAATTTTGTCTACCATTTGGCCAGCAAATTTGAACACAGACCACATCCTAATGTGGTAATTCCAGGCAAATGCTTGCCACGTCCAGTTTTTACCCCGGAGACGCGGGTTGCTCCATCTTGCATTGATCATGGCGACAACACCGTTCTCGTCCGCGCACAGACTCTACGTCAAGTCGCTTTACCGGCGCATGTTGAAGAACGAGCTGGACTGGGTAGTTCGCAGAGATATATGGCGTGGAAGGGCTTTGATGATTAGGGCCGAGTTCGAACGGAATAGGTGCGTTCGCTAGCGGCATGAAGCTTTAAGGATGCTGACGACACTACACAGGGACGTGCACGACCCAAGGGCCTTAGCACAAATATTCGAGAAAGCTGAGGCCGAGTTGGCAGCGAGGCAACACCCAGACCCTTACATCCGTGAGTAGGCAATATGTCATTCACAGTAGTCGAGCTCAATGACATCTAGCACCTGCAATGCCTGGAGGTACGAAGTGGTGAGCTTGTTTCATAGTTTATAGCAGACCTATATTGAATATGTGATTCATTTCTTTTCAGGGAACGCAACATTCCTGTAAGTTCGACATTCCCTCGCTGGGCTAATCTCACTGGACCCTCTGCAGCCTACTATCGCACCCTTATACGACCACATTGCCGAGGGCCATCATTAAGCCCCCTTTTCACTGTGCATAGTTCAGCTATTCCTCCGGCTTAATAAACCTGTGTTGGATGCCTGGTGTAGGATTTCGGCTCTCTTGACGGCATACTGGCCCCAATAACTCAGATTTTCGATGCATTTGAATCGTCCTTCAAATATATCAGCTGTCCATGCCGACCTTCCCCGGGTACAACATAAACCAGAACATGGCTGCAGACACAGCTGTAAGTATATATCAAAAAATTTGTTCTGTGAAACTCGCTCGACCCTTCAGGGGTTCGGCAGCGAAATGATTGAGGCCCATCCAGAGGAAGTCTTTGTTTCATATGGTGATTAATACTTCTCGAAAGCTATATGCGGTATCATAGAAGTACGAACTATATGCCATCAGTTAGCTCTCTTCCGGAACATAACCTTAACGTTGGGCTCGGCCATGACATTCAAGTCCCAGTGAATACTTCGTGGCCTGAAGACCCCATCCTCAAACCTGACATCATAGAACGTGAGGATATATGCAAGTATAGTTTTCAGCTCATTAGCTGCCAGGAATCTCCCAGGGCTATTGTGGAAGAATGAGCGTTGCGACCCCAAATTTAAAGGTGAGCGTAATCATACCATGCATGCTTTCCATAGCCAAAGGGAAAATAGTCTGGATTCACTGATACCATCTGATGTCTGGCACTTTCACTCCCATCGTCGCGAAGTTGGGAAAACCGGAAAGGATCAAAGACGCCAGGATTATCATAGATGGCACTATCACGGTGGATGACACACGTCGGGACAGAGAGGTGAGTCCCCTTGGGTATGAAAGTTCCATCTGACAGCGTCAGGTCCTTCATTGCCTTTCTTTGCACGCTGGCTAAATGATGGATGCAGTCTGTCGGCTTACAGTAATGGTGGAAGTCCATATACGTACATGCGAGGACACCTTCGAGGCGCTGAGTCTCCGCCACAAAGCTATCAACTTTCCACATCAATGCGATCGCCTCTCTCGTCCACCCATGTTCCCGAATGATTGTGTCAACCTCCTCACGAAGGGGTCCTACATATTGCGGATAGGCCGCCAGGTTGTACAACGCTTGTGTGAAGGTCTGCGCGAGAACATTAGATCATGTTCAAAGGCATTGGATGGAAGCTTACATTCGTAGTCGACTGTTTTTGAATGGTCAATAACTCAAACAATGACCTCGATGGTGGGAAAGACATACATGTATCGAGGCAAAGTTGATCGTTAACACCCGCAGAGTTAACTGCCTGGTGGAGAACTCCTCTTTCTCATCTATCAACCACTGCAGAAGGTCGTTCTACGAACAATCAGGTGATAAGACAACCTCGTCAAAGGCTCCAGCTCACAGGTTTATCACTCCACTCATCCCCATACTCTCTCATACACCTGAGACGTTCTTTAACAATAGGGTCAAGATGCTTCATGCCGCGTTTGATGCCTCCAGCAGTATTTGGTAGTTGTTTTGACACAAAACTGGCCAGGACGTGAATCCGCAGGGACTGACAGAATTGGAAGAAATAGCTCACTCACGGTACCAGAAACTTAGGGAACATATTCAGAATATTGGCATCCATCGCGACGTCAACCGCAAATCGGGAGGTAAGGTCGATCCAGTCAGGATCCCGACCTACCGTGGGTCAGTACCCAGCAACTTTCGGAGATCCGAAGAATTGACTTACAAAGTGGTAGACCCACGAAGACCCTGTTACTGGCCCTGCATACGATCTGCCGCACAGTTTCTACCGCCGGGACGCTCTTCCATGCTGTCAGGGGTGTCAGCGCTAATCGTAATGAAACATTAGTTCGTCCCAAGTACCATCGTCCTTGACACCGAGCAGTTCTTCGAATGCAGTGTGTACTTCGTCCTTAACGTCGTAGTAATACAGATCAAGATTACGGGTGAAATGTATTCGTGTAACGGCGATGTGGTAGGGGTTAGAGTTGATCTCAGGGCCAATCAGGTAGTCGACCTTGACAGACTATTGTTATCGCACTTTTTATTAACGCCTTTTCGATCGGAATACAAATGCACCCACATCATTTGCTGCTTCTATCAGGGATAGCTCGTCCTCCGCGGACTTTTTGATATCCTCGAGGTGGTGATGGCCGAGGACCACAATCCAGCGATTCAAGGTCGGGACTTTGAAAGGTGCGCCTTTATACTTCCGGACTCATCAGGATGTCCATGTAACCTACGGATCGTTGGACGACTTACCCTATCATACCCCTCCTGTAAAATTTGAACAGCACTGCCCACGTACTTGAATGCAGAAATGTAAGATGCGGGCCAGTATGAGTATCCAACGGACGGAATGTGGTCAAGCTTAGGACATACGTGGCACAGTAGTTAGTGGCACTTTTCATATAGGGAACAGAGTATCTTCTTACGTTTGACGACTTGCACAGCTTGAGCACGATTACCGGAACGGTAGCACAGATTGCAGCAGTCAGAATATAGCTTTTGGGGGAGATATCCGTCATTGCACAGGAGAGCCACCGCAGCGCTGCCCCCTTATATGCGGCACGAACCGCCGCTTCACCAGAACCCGGATAATCCGTCGGGATCGCACGAAGTATGAGATCAGTTGTGAAGGCCAAACTGAAGGGCCGGGGCCTTGGAGCAATGAGCGGAAAATCCCTCATTGAATGATATCTTGATTACGTAGTACGGGATACTCTGGCCCGTGACGATATCTACATATTCCCGTTGGGTGTTGCCCGTTCCAAACAGAGTAACAAGAATGGCACGTATTTCTGGTAACCAAAAGAAGTCAGTCACTGACTTCGTGGTACGCGCCGTACGCGTGTCGCGTGTTGGGAGTTTTATTACCAGCCAGACCACAATAGCTGCGGTGATCACAGCAGCAAATTGGTCCATGTGCCAGGATGAACACAATATGTACCATCAAAGACGCAGTCAGATGAATGGAGAAATGACGGACACCGAGCCTCGAACCATGTCAATATAGCCTCTACTATAACCCACATCACAGAAGACTCCTGGGAGCATAGTCGCGGCGACGCTGTTGACAACCAACCGAATGACCGCGTATCAGGGAGAAATTATCAGTCCTGGACAAAGTTTTATCCTACATGCACAGACGGTACCGTCGTGAATGAAGTCGCTTGGTTTCGCCCCCAACTGATCTTTAGTTCCCTGATCTTTTCTGGTGAACCCGAAGGTAAATTAGCGAGCTGTTCTGAATTGTTAAAATTCCGGAGGACGAACCTAGTAACTCACCAGAGTCTCACCTAGATGTCAACAACTAGCATTTCATTTCCGAAGGAGAAGCTCAAACGCTTGAGAGTAACTCGACGTAAGCTAATAATATAAGTGGTGACCTTGAGCTCACTGTTTCTTCGCCACAGCTCACAACCGCCTCGCTCATGAGAACACTGTGACCATATGTGATCTCTTGGGCTAGTTGCGGAATACGCTGTGCGAATAAGGAGAGGACCCGACACTTAAGGGGGACAAACTCTGCATTCTGTGAAGGCGTGAGTGCGACCCTTCTCATTCCTTGAGACATTCGTGAGGTTTAACAAGTTGGTTCATTCAAAGGCATAGTAGTCATGCGCCGCAGCAGAAACCTTGTTCACAAATACGTACTGCGGCAGAGCATGAGATGCACTACACGTGCGAAGCAGTAACTTTTACTGCACTAGGCGGTTCCGGCATAGTTAGCAAGGGTTCATTAATTAGGCCATTAATGGTGAATTGCAACTTACCTAGGCTTTCCGTTTTGTTTGAGGTGGTGCCAGCCTTGGGACCAAGAACAGGGTGACTATCCTTGTTGGGGAAAGGGGAAACAAGAGGAATGGGATAGCTTCAGCTGACTACGCTACAAAAGGTAGCTCAGGTACAAACAAGCCAGTGTGCACAAGGGTTCGCGTTCGCGATTGTATCATATAAATACAATTCAAGGTTCCGTCGGATGTCCCGTATCGTTTACATTACCCATTCTCTCCCTGGCTTTGCTTTTTTCATTCACCGCGGGCTGATGTTATGTACCCTTGTACCTGAGCTCCTTGACAATAGTCTGCCTATCCCATAGGAGTGCCAGGCGACAGTCATAGAATGAAACACGAAGAAGTGATGCATGAAATGAACAAAAAAGATTTTGTAATCAGCGCAGACCACTGACCAGTGGACTGCGTGAACAGCCATGATGTCTTCATAGATAACACTGCAAGCATTTCACAATTTTTCATCCCAAAATATGCTGAAAAAATTGAAAAAAGAGATACTCTTTTATTTCAGCTGTTTTCAAAGAAAAAAGGTGAATGTAATGTAATGTTTTCTTTGTCTTTTCTGCCAAAAAACATGAATTAATGGTAATGCCCATTAGGTTCTTCACTAATGGGTATTAGCATCAATCAATGTTTTTTAGTAAATCATGCAAAGAAAACAAAGTGTTATTATTGCCTTTTCTCTTTGAAAACATGTGTCAAAAAAGAGTATCTCTTTCTTCAAATTTTTCAGCATGTTTTCTCAAGAAAAATTGTGAAATGCTTGCAGTGTAACGTCCTGTGAGCACATTTGCTCGACGATTCGTCCAACCCACTCAAACCACGACCCCTCACGGCGATCAACACAGAACCGTGGGCGTGTGACTCGTATGGTACCCCGCCTTGCAGTGTTTGGCTTCGTGGGTGAAACAGACAGGATGCAAATAGCAAATTACACAATTAATCAGAATGCTCGCTGCAGGGTCGGGTAAACGCCAAATCTCACACCCTCTCTTGCAAGTGTAGGTGAGACGACAACATATAGTCTTGCATGCACAGGCCACTTTGCTGGGGGTGTCAGGGAATGCCGTGATATCCGTTGTTACCGTTGATAGTAAACTAGTGCAGACACCATACAGTTCGTCAGCAAGGTATTCAAATGAACTGGAGATGGCCTAAACAGGTCAGAAATGAAATAGTGATACACGGGCCGTACATTGGGGGTAGCAAGGCAATCAGTTGTTGGCTCTCTTCCGAAACATTACCCGGACAGTGGGATCTGCTATGACATTCGAATGCCAGTGTATGCTTGGTGGTTTGGGGAGCCTGTCTTCAAACTTGACATCATAGAAAGTGAGGACATGTGCAAGCATGGTTTTCAGTTCATCAGCTGCTAGGAACCTCCCAGGGCTGTTGTGAAAGAGTAGGTGAGTGTCGCCACTCGAAGGCAAGCCCAACCGTACCATATATGTTTCCCGTATCCGAAGGGAAAATAGTTTCGATTCATTGCCACCATCTGATGTTTGTCACTTTCGTTCTCATTGTCACGAAGTCGGGAGAACCGGAAAGGATCGAAGGCGCCGGGATTGTCATAGACAGCACTATCGCGATGGAAGACATATGTTGGAACATATAGGTGAGTCCCCTTTGGGATGAAAGTTCCATCTGACAAGGTCAGACCCTTCATCGCTTTTCTTTGTACGCTGGCTGAATGATGGATGGAGTCTGTCAGATTGACATTAACGGTGGGCGTTCGTGTACGTACTTATGAGAACACCTTCGAGGCGCTGAGTCTCCGCCAGAAAACTGTCAACCTTCCGCATCAACACCATCACCTCTTTCGTCCATCCATGTTCCTGAATAATTGCATCAACTTCCTCACGAAGGGACCCAACATACTGCGGATAGGCTGCGAGATTGTACAATGCTTGTGTGAAAGTCTGCCAGAACCTTAAATCATGTTCAAAAAGAACTAAATAAAATCTTACATTCGTGGTCGACTAGTTAGATGTTTTCGAACAGTCAATACTCAACAGTGACCTCGACGGTAGGAAGACATACATGTATCGAGGCAAAGACGAGCGTCAACATACGCAGAGTCAACTGCCTGGTGGAAGTCTCCTCTTTCTCATCCATCAACCACTGCAGCATGTCGTTCTGCGAATAATCAAGTGATAAAGTCAACCTTGTCAAAAGTTCCTGCTCACGGGTTTGTCACTCCACTCGTCTCCGTACTCTCTCATACACCTGAGGCGTTCTTTGATAATGGGGTCAAGATGTTTCATGCCGCGTTTGATGCTTCCCGCAGTATTAGGTAGTATTTTGGCCACAAAGCTGGTCAGGACGTGAATGCGCAAGAGCTGACGGAACTAGAGGAAATAAGTCGCTTACGGTACCAGAAACCGAGGGAACATATTAAGGATATTTCCATCTGTAGCCACTTTGACCGCGAATCCAGAGTTGAGGTCGATCCAGTCGGGATCCCTACCTGTCACATATCGGTACCTAACAAGTCTCAGACGTTGGAAGAACTAACTTACAAAGCGGTAGGCCGATGATGACTCTGCCGCTGGCCCTGCATACAAGCTCCCGTGTGGTTGCTACCACTGGGATGCTCTTCCACTCTGTCGGGGAGCATCAGCACCAATCGTAAAAAGGTAATAGTTCGTCATAGGCACCGTTGTCCTTGATATCGAGTAGCTCGTCGAATGCAATTTGTACTTCGTCTTTCATGTCCGGGTAATAAAGACCTAGATTACGGGAGAGACGTATTCGCGTAACAGGGATATGGTAGGCATGAGAGGTGATCGCAGGGCCAATCAGATAGTCAATCTTGATAGTCTATTGTTGCAGTACCTATTAGTGCCTCTTCGATCGGAATCATGAGTACACCCACATCATTTACCGCTTCTGGCAGGGATAGCTCGTCGTCCGTGAATTTTTTGATATCCTCGAGGTGTTGACGACCGATAATGACAATCCAGCGATTCAAGGTCGGGACTTTAAATGGTGTTCCCTTGTACTTCTCGACTCGTCAGGATGTTCATGTTCTCTATGGATAGTGATATGACACACCTTAGCGTAACCCTCCTGTAAGATCTGGGCAGCATGTCTCACGTACTTGAATGCAGAAATATAGGATGCGGGCCAGGATGAGTATCCAACGGATGGGATGTGGTCAAGCTTAGAGTATGTGAAGTACAATGTTTAGTACCACTCTCATGTACGGGGGCTACGTGGCTTCTTACGTTTGACGACTTGCGCAACCTGAGCGCTACGGCAGGAACAGTAACGCAAATTGCAGCAGCCAGAAGATAGTTTGTGGGGGAGATATCCATCATTGCATAGAAATGCGGCCACAGCGCTGTCTTCTTATACACGAGCCTATTTGTTCCTGGAACTTGAACTTCATTTGCAAAGCAGTCATCCCGAAGACGCTAGTGTCTAAACTGGGAACATGTGCACGCATCGTTATCAAGACTTGTCGTAACTGTGCGAAGCACGGAATCCTCTATGGAGCTTGGAGGCTAAACTAAGATAAATGATCTGGAATTGGCACACGAAATGATAACATGCGGAAGATTTGCCAAGTACCTGAACGGTGTTGTACATAGTTGGATCGTGTCCGAGATAATCCAATCCACACAGCTGTAACGACTCCATCTCATTTCATTTGCTGGTTCTTCCCGGTTTTGCACAAACTGATACGTATTTCCGGTGGGCAACGTACGGGGCACGATCGCGCGTTCGGAATAACCTATTACCCGCAACCTGCCGCGCGATTGCGGTCTCGAGATGTTGCGACGGCACATTGGTCCATGCGGAATCAACACAGCAACCATCAAAAAGGCAATGACACATGAGAAACGACGGACGCCGAGCTTCCGGCTGGGTCGAAGTGACTATCTGAAAAGATCGCAGCTGTCCAGGTTAGTAGGAACCTATCAGTTATCAGTCAGTCTCAGATTTCGTTCCGAGTTGGGAAGGTTTCGGCAGTTGGACAAAGCTTCACTATCCTACTTGGCCAGGCTTGACATATAAGCAGAGTTGAGTTGCGTGAGACATTTGTTTCCAACAAGGATGGGCAGGCGGGGGCAACAAGTCACCACGGTTTGCGACAGACACAATCTCAATTTTTTTTTTTTTTGTTTTTTTGAAACTGCAGTGGATGCGAAAACAAACATGAATCTTGCTTGGCAGTTGAACGTTGTGCTTTTTTCATCTCTCACTGATTCTCGTAACACAATGTCCGAAGATTTTGCACGCCAGTCCTGGCACTCCTATCTCCGCGTTACATTGCGCTGAACCTCATTTAATCCGCATTGCCAATATGTTGATTCCACAAACCACTGCAGCGCAAATAGTCTGGGCAGTGGGTGTTGGTCGCAACCGGTATAAGTGGTCTTGCCTGGCCTGCAAGGATGACAGGTGGCGAGATGCCCGTGCCGCGCAACGACATGAGAAAACGATCCGACATTGGGAGAAACGTTGAGCACATCCTTTTTCCTCTGCTTTGTCCTTTGAGCTCCCCGACCCGACCCGACTTGGACTCCCCATTTCTTGCCCCTTTTAACAGATCTCTCGGACCCGCGTCCCCACCCCGTGGCACAGCGCCCCAGTACATCGTGGGGCTGGCTGCCACTGAAGAAAGCGGTATCAAGGGCTGTACAGTATGGGCTACCAGAGGATCGGGCGCGGATGTATTCACGAGCGAACCCCTTGAAAAACGTGCCAAGTTTGTGAATTACGAGGCTCGAGTGAAAACGGATCGTGACGCCTGCAGTGAGATGGACCCGGAGTTTGTCATAGGTCTCCAGCGGCATGGAAAGGCCATCAAAAATGATGAATGACCCGAGTGAGTGCCTTGACAATGGAACAGCTTGTGGATTACTAACATCTGTATACTTGTATCACCGCTCAGGATCAAGAACACTATGGAGGGAATTCCGGATCCATCTTACAGCCTCTCCCCAGCATGTACACAGAGCCATTTGAGGCCACACCGGCTACCACATCATTCGCCTATCGCACGTTGCCTACCACCGTATATCATCGTGCGTCTCGCATGAGGCAGGCGATCATCCGCTACGTTACCACACTCCACTGGCAATGGCGACGACTGTCTGCTCACGTCAGGCAGCACCGACAACCTTTTGAGCGAGAACTTCTAGATATTAACGAATTCTTGTCTATGATAAGGCTCTAACCTATGTGCAGACTTTTGTAATACCTGCCCGCTATGTGCTTTTCTTGAAGTGTGTGAACACTAATCTGGTCGGATGAAATCATGAACGGGACAGGAAGCCAGGTTTGACAGCTTCCGGAATTGTATCTGCCTCAGGTGGCACTTAGAGCAGAGGTATGTAGTTATCATTTATCCCTGTCGAAACAATCTACGTGTCGATGCGGTCCTAGTTAGGTCTACGGGATGGCCGCGTACACGCAGCTACGACTGTTAAGGTCAGCACTTCAACTAATCTTCCCTAGTCGCTCGACCTAAATTCTGTTACCTCATCAACTGGGAGGTTGTTTAACTCCTCATAGCCCTAAAGCGACTGTAAGCCATGCATTCTAATGTCTGAATAGTAAACGCTTTGAAAGACGGTCGAACTCACCAGAATCTCAGCTGGATTGCGACTGGCGTTGCATTTCCGGGGGAAATTCAAAGTTGCCTTGGGACCAGGTGGCAAACACGTGTAACATAATACCATTCCCCTTTGCACAGGGAATACAGCATTCCTGAGGCTCGCGCCCCTCGTTCCGTCGCCGCAGCCCATTACCGCACGACCATATATTGCCGAGGGCCTTCGCTAATCGTTCGATGTTGCTGATGTCCTTCCAACCACCCGTACACATACACTGACATCTCGCTTGCGAAAACATCCAGATCAACCGCAATCCCATTGTGCAAGTTACGAATATGCAACGTGAACAAGAGGATGATTGCTGACACAGCAGTGAATATTACTGATTCGACGGGGCTTCGGTGAAAGAATAGGCGAGTATCGCCACTCCAAGGTGAGTGCAACCACTCCATGCATGCTTCCCATACCTTTCACTTTCGTCCTCATCGTCGCGGAGCCGGGAGAATCGGAAAGGAACGAAAATGTCGGGATCTTCATAGAGGGCACTATCGTGATGGACTGTGGACTGCAGATGTCAGAACAGAAAGATGTGTCCCTTTCGGTATGAAACTGCGTTTTGCAACTCCGAGTCACTTTGTGTCATGTGCAATGATCCCATGCCAATAAACACTCCATCACCGCAGGTAGGGTTGTTTAGTATCTTACTGGAAACCATACCGTTCATAATTTTCGACTACCACCTGGATATTAACCGAAGAAGATCACGGCCACGATGCTCTGCATATGCACGCGGCCATATGCTGCTGTCTGAGTGGTTCTGGAACATTAACTGATGACGATATCTCAAATTGGACCTCGGGACGTTGGCGAACTCTGCATCATTCTAAAGCCACGCACCCACTATTCTGAATCATGAGTAAGAGGATCGGAGGAATTCGCTGGATCCCAACGCTGGGATTGGCGTTACGTTTCTGACTCCGTAGTTGTTCATTTCGGGTTTTGTTTCAATTCGGGGCAGATTCGTCTTAGCAAGGGGCCCACGAGCCGAACGGCCGAGCATGTCACTCATGCTTTATGCGATAGTATCCTGCAAAAAGCTATGATCCAATGTGCGTGGACTTCTGTAAATGAGCACCGTGATTCAGTGTGCGCAAGCCCAGGCGCACCAAGTTGGGCTTTGTTTCCGTGTTTGGGGCAGCTGGCCATCTCAACCCACGTTTTGTGCGCCGGGTTGGTTCTTAGTACCTTTCGGATGACCACGGCCATGTTTGGCAGGATACTGCGAGAGTGATTGCATGAGTTGAGTGGTCCGGACGGACCGGACTATTAAGTTGGGCTAGCGATTGGTCACCGGTTGCGTGAGATATGGTGCAATCCGTGCCATTCCACATGACATTTGCGAGGTCGTTGACTTTGTTCAATCCACAGAACGTCTGTTTCGTTTAGCAATCTCGTGCTAACATATACGAGTCGTATATCATTAGGTATTGGCTCTCCTCCGGAACATCACCCTAACAGTGGGGTCTGCTATGATATTCAAGTCCCAATGTATGCTGGCTGGCCTGGAGACCCTGTCCTCAAACTTCACGTCATACGACACGAGGATATATGCAAGCATAGTTTTCAGCTCGTTAGCTACCAGGAACCTCCCAGGGCTATCGCGAGAGAATAGGTGAGTATCGCCGCTCCAAGGTGGGCACAGCCATACCATGCATGCTTCCCATATCCGAAGGAAAGGTAGTTCTGAGTCTCCGCGACCATCCTGTGTTTGGTGTTTTCGTTCCCATCATAGCGAAGTTGGGAGAAACGGAAAGGATCGAAGGCGCCAGGATCTTCATAGACAGCACTGTCGCGATGGATTGCAGATGTCAAAACAGACAGGTGAGTCCCTTTCGGTATGAAAGTTCCATCTGACAGAGTCAGATCCTTCATCGCTTTTCTTTGTATGCTGGCTAATCGATCTGATTTGCCGGCTGGACAGAGCCGTGAGCATTCATGTACGTACCTGTGAGGACGCCTTCCAGGCGCAGAGTCTCCGCCAGAAAATTATCAACCTTCCACATCAGCGCCATCGCCTCTTTTGTCCACCCATGTTGCCTGATAACTGCCTCGACCTCCTCACGAAGGGGTCCTACATATTGCGGATAGGCTGCTAAGTTGTACAACGCTTGTGTGAAAGTCTTCCAGAACATTAAATCATGTTCAAAAGCCACTGAATGAAATCTTACATTCGCGGTCGACTAATTTGGACCAGTCAATAATGAAACAGTGAACCCCGATGGTGGAAAGGACGTACATGTATCGAGGCAAAACTGATCGATAACATACGCAGAGTCAACTGCCTGGTTGAAGACTCCTGTTTTTCGTCTATCAACCACTGTAGAATGTCGTTCTGCCTTGAATAATCAGGTGATAGGTCAACTTCGACAAAGGTTCTTGCTCACAGGTTTGTCAATCCACTGGTCTCCGTGCTCACTCATACACCTGAGGCGTTCTTTAATTATAGGGTCAAGATGTTTCGTGGCGTGTTCGATGCTTGCAGCAGTATTAGGTAGTATTTTCGACACAAGGCTGGCCAGGACGTGAATCTACAAGTGCCGACAGAACATGAGGAAATAAGTCACTCACGGTACCAGAAATTTAGGGAACATGTTCAAGATATTCGCGTCTATGGCTGCATCAACCGCGAGTCGGGAGTTGAGATTGATCCAGTCAGGATCCCGACCTATCGCATTTTGATACCTAGTAACATGCAGACGCAGGAAGATCTGTCTTACAAAGCGGTAGGCCGACGAAGACCCTGTTACTGGCTCTGCATATAATCTGCTGCATGATATCAGCTGCCACGACGCTCTTCCACGCTGTCGGAGGCATCAGCGTCGATCGTAAAAATCAAAATGACTCGTCGTTGGCACCATTGTCCTCGAGGTCGAGTAGTTGTTCGAATGCAGCGTGTACCTCGTCTTTCAAGTCGGGGTAATAACGACTGAGGTTACGGGTTAAATATATTCGGGCAACAGGGACGTGGTAAGGATTCGTGCAGATACCAGGGCCAAACAAATAGTCGACCTTGAGACTCTGTCGTCCTCTTCCCATTAGCACCTATACAAACGGAACATGGGTGCGCCCACATCGATAGCCGCTTCTGTAAAAGATAGCTCGTCATCTGGAGAATTCTTGATATCCTGGAGGTGATTGCGACCAATGACAACAATCCAACGATTTAAGGTCGCAACTTTGAAAGGCTTTTCCTTGTGCTTCAGACACATTAGGTTGACTTCTACGGATCGCAAGGCAGTATACCTTAGCATAACCCTCCTGTAATATCTCAGCAGCATTTCCCACATACTTAAATGCAGAAATGTAGGACCCGAACCAGGATGAGTATCCAACAGATGGGATGTGGTCAAGCTCAGAGCGTAACAGTACAATATTACTTAGTGCCACTTTTATGTACGCGTGAGGATGAGGTGACTCTTACCTTTGAGGACTTGTGCAACGTGAGCACGAGTGCGAGAGCTGCAGCGCAGATGCCAGCGAGGATACAGTTCGTGGGAGAGATATCCATCGCTGCGCAGAAGAACCACATCGCTTCCTTTTATACGCGCAACCCCGTATTTATCTCTGCAACTTACATAAATTTCACCTGCAAAGACGAAACGTAAATCCCATTCGTTATGGGACGGCTGTTGGCATCAGATGATGAGTCTAAACTGGAAACGTGTGCGCACCGTTATCAATTACATCCCCACTGTTAGTTGCGACAACTCAACGTTGTCTCTTGTGTTCGGCTCTTGCCCCGGCCTGAGTATCCTCGACCTTGTAGTGATTCTATTTCGGGTCTTGCTTCGGTTCGGCAGCCGCACTGCGGGCAGTTCGGAACATTTGTCCACATATGTCCTTATCACTGTTAGCTGTCACTCATGCTTGGTGTGTCAGGCTCCACCTCGCCAACCTGCTTCGTTGATTGGGGTGATTGGCCATCATTATACGGTTACCGGGCATTTTGTGCGTTGGGTTGGTTGTTCCGCATGATTGCCGTGGGCCACGGTCAACGGGGATCCTGCGGGTCCTGACATGGGTTTGCTGACGAAGAGTGTGTCGAATAATCAGGTGCTCTACTACTTTTCGAGGTGAGCAGTCCTACAATGAGTTGGGTGGAGAAAGTCAACCCATGTGACTACCGTGTTATTGACATTATTGTTTGGTGCTATAGGTCCAAGTTGTTTGGCCCATGTTCGCCATAGACACGGCGGGCGAAGGCCCTGGGGAATGGCTTCTAAATCAAGCCAGAAATTTGCGACGGACGTAAAATTTGACCACTGATACGAGAAATCAAAACCATAGAGAGAACATGACAACGGCTTGATGGCTTAGTGGTCCTGTCTCAGTAAGAGTACGAGATATTCACACCGCAATTAAGTGGGTTCGTCGAGGTGCAATAATTTTCTCAAATAGCAGCTGTGATGAGCTGTTGGGGTTGCAGCGCCTTTGTGAAGTTTAGTGGCAGTGCCTTTGCTCTGTCAACGAACCGAGTACTTCGAGTTTTAAGCACAAAATAAGAGGCCCTCCTCGTCTTGCACTGATGAAGTTCCTCACAAGGTACGGCACCCCCGTTTCGACACTTTATTTTCATGTCGCAAGCATGTCTTTTCGGGCCTAAGGTAGGCTCACCGCATCACGTTTTTTGCCTGCAGTAAGTGGCACATAACTCTGAACTAGATCTCAAATTCCTTCTGCCATCTGACATGGTTGCATCATATCCAGGACGTCTCGTCTTCTGTCCACTGCGGTCACAAAATTATACAGACTATCATCCAACTTGTGCTTAGGGCTTCTCTGCAGTGCGCTTGCAGCGCAGCCAACTCAGTAGCTGACTCACTTTGACTCTGGTATGGTTTTTAATTAAGTTACTTTCCATCAGCCGCCATTTAACCATGCGCCCCTTGCTCCTTGCAGCCTTGCAGCGTAAGATCTCTGGTACGAGTCCAGGTCCAACCGTAGAGGCGGCGAGGTCGTTGCGCCATCCACCTTTATCACTTCTCCCTTCATAACCTCATACTAGTCCCCGGTCTTCTTCAAACTTGTAACATTTAAAATAGCTTTGTGTAAATTTATAGTCTCGCAATTGTTAATTGTGATTCAGAGATGGAAAGGATGATAATTGACATGTTTCCGAACAGCTACCTAGGTAATCAGGCCCCGGGAACCTACTACTTGGGTTAATCTGAGCAGTCCAGAGCTATGAAATTCAGTCATTTGCAACTAACTCTATTATCATCCGGTTACTGGCAAGCGCACGAGCCATGAATGTAGTAGTACTCACCCTGTTCAATGATAGTACAACAAGGAACTTTCCTTTCGAAAGTTCCGGGCTCTCGTATGGGCAACCTGCGAAATGACTGACGATGTTGTGGCCCCTTATGACTTTCTCCCCATCCAAAAAGTCGTTGGCGCAGAGGCGAGTCGAAAGAAGAGGATACTGTCAGTACGGGTCGTACGAGGCTTGTTGAACCGAGAGCTCTCGGAACTGGCATACAACAAAAAAAAATTCGGTGACCATGACGTTCTTTGGCGCTGGACCTGCCCGTCGGTGCGTGAAAATGCGCTGGATCTCACCAGCCCGCTCGAAAATTTCTCCTCCAACAGTAAACAATACCTGACTATTGCCAACATGGCTCGACACGCACGCGTATGACACACCCTTTAGCTTGACCGTCTGCCAATCCTGTATGCGCGGCTCGATAACACATACAAATGGGCGAGGATCGTCTTCATAGGAGATATAGGGCGCAGGATGCCTTCCTTCATTGAGACATTCAAGTAGGGATTTGTACTGATCCACGGAAAGCTCTGTAAGTTTATTGGGCTTCTCTGAGATCTCAGGCGTATCACTATTGTCATCGGACAGGTGTGCCTGAGCCTGAACCTCGAGACCCTCTCCCGCTGCGCCTGTGAGCGGTGACTTCAGGTATTGAGAAAAGATTCCCTGAATTCCTTGAAACGCATCTGGAAGGTTGTCTTGTCTGAGAAGCGCCTTCAAGTTACTCCCTCGACAAAATGCCTTCAAAATGGTAAGTTCCATCTTGCCTGTGGGACGGACATGTGGTGATCAGATCCTCTTCAACAAAGCACAAGTTTTTCGCCATACGGACCTAGTTTAGAGTTTGTATTATAACGTTCTAACATACCGTTGTAGCGTTCGAATGGAAATGCCCACCATCCATGCACTGGTCCGAATGCACGCAGGCATTCGGGCACATGGAGGGACGCATGGTTATTGAACACTAGGGCATGAGGACCAAAGATTTCTGCTGTAGTCTGAACGTAGTACGCCATGAATTTTTCAACTGTGTTCACGTGCCTCTCCGAAGTCAAACGCATTGTGGCCCAGCGGATGGCTATGACAAGTGACAGATAATTGCAAAGAAGCAATCGATCCTTCTTGCTGGCACCTCCAGTTCCCCAGATCCTGCACAAAGAGATCACTAAATTAACAAGGCAAACCGTACACCATTGGTCAGCTTTTAGCTTTCCATGCGCTCGACTTCCAAAGTTTCGGGGGGCACGTGTCATCCAAGACGGAAGCATTGTTTTGGACATATCCGACCAAACTTCTGCGAGCAGAGTTCGGTTGAGTATTACGGTTGTTGGGGCACTTTCCCATGCGGTGGATAAATCTACGACAGGACGAGGGAATGGTAGTGGACATCTGACTTCTGGTTTGCTCCATTTATACTGGCGAGAAGATGAGAAATGAGAAGTACAGAGATGCAATCACTGCATCACGTACCCACTCAATCAATGCTTGTGCATACGCTGTCTTGCCAATAGTTGGACTACTTTTGTGCCGAACTAAGGGATCGCTGCTAACAGGGATCGGAGGTATGACATTGTTGGCACGTGCGAGTGCAACAACGTAGCCTCTTCTTAGACGAGTCAGCGCTGTCATTGAACCAGTCTTGATGGCATCGACACCGGCATCCAGTTCTTCTTGTTGTTGCTCGGGTGTGTGGGATTGCACACGAGAAGCTTCATCGGGGCTGGCATCAGCATCGAGACCCAAAACATTGCAGCAGTGATGTTGAAGATCTCTGATGAAGAAATTGTGCATGCAATCAACGACTACAAACTGAGTTGGATTCCAGTATGGTAGACGTAACAGTTCTGTCCACCTGACGCCGAACTTAGCATATATTTGCTGTTGAATGCCCTCTGTGGCTGCGTTCTTCCACATTGTAGCAATCGCAACATGCTCTTGCCAGGTACAATGGCTCCAAGATGAAACGTCGACATTGGCTGGGTCTGAACTATCTTGCAGGCAGAATGTGCAATATTTGCCCGAGTGAGAGCCGAGACCAGCAATTCCCGCAGTCTTGCGTGCCGCCAATATGTCGCAAATGAGTGGTATCACTGCACAACGTATAAGGCACCCCAGTGGGTGGAGAGCAGTGCGAGTTAGTTGTAAACCAGGCGACCAGGCCATAAGCAAGTCGTCAACAAGTGGGGAGAGGATATGGTTGATATGGCCATGAGAAGGTTCTCGCGGGCCAGGGGATAATGCCAACAAGATAGACATTCTCGGTGCGATAACGTAAGTGAGCCGGGAGATTATTGCAAATCATGTAGATGATGCCAAATGAAACATGCTTGCCACCTTGCTTGTTTCCAAAAGGGTTGAACCAATCAACAAACAGGCTGAACCCAAGATGTATCTCAATGCGTGGATTGTGGGAACCAAAGAAAGGGCGATTGTCGGGTCCGTTAAAATTTCGAAACACGCTACCGTCCCAGATGTCGTGTATTATATCTGGCTGGCATTGTGCAGGGGAATGATGCAAGCAATTCATGATGTCTGCTCTTGAGAGAAAACGAGCTATCCATGACGGCAGTGGTTGATACCAGTATCGATGGAAAGGATCGAAGTGTTTGTTTTCCCCTGACCGAGAGAAGAGCCAGGCCCCACATGGGTGGCTGGAGGGCGTCGCATGGTAGCTGCAATCTAGCGGCATATCTGTGTATTCATTACTCTGTTGCTCAGGAAATGGACCATAGAGACTGAAGCATGCAGGACAACAAATGTACTGGCACAGTTCTGGATCTATGCGAAGAATATTCAGAGCCATCCGAATATCTGTAGGCCATGCAGAGCCGAAGTTTTGTACTTGTTCTTGTAATCGTTGTTGACCATATGGCACACCAAAGGCATCGGCAACCAATTTATCCAGTGCTGAAACAACAACAGCTGGAAAAAGAACGAGGAGGAAGTTCGAATTCTGTCTTGATAACCCGGAAAGTAGGTGCAGAGCACTTGCTGTGAGAATGCTCAACAATATGGGAACAGCAGTTTGAGCCAGCAAATTGACAATAGAAAATATATGATCTGATTTGAAACGGTGCTCAGTATCTGTCCCAGTCAAAAGCGGCGTGCATATACCTGATTTGACGATTACTGGACACTCGAGGGATCCTGCACTGTGCATTTTCCTGTCCCTTTGACGGAGCCATTCGTAGCTCACCATTTGTTCAAGATAAGCTTGATGCTCACGGATTTTAGCTGCAAAGTTATCCTTTTCTATCTGTATGTCTTTATTTCCATCGCTCGGCACAGCGTTCACAAGATCCACTAGTTTCTCTACTAGTTGCTGGTGAACGACAAAATTCCGTGAAGCAGTTGGGTCAACTCCAGGCGGGGTGTCCTTGCATACACCAGAAAGTACTGGAAGGAATATGAGACCAGCTGAGCTGACGGTGGACAGGGTGTGCACAGCTGAATTGAAGAGGTCGCGATAGTAAACTAAATATCCCATGGGAGCTGGATTACGGTCTGAGGCTTGTGCTAGGCAGCAGGAGTAATATCATATTGACTTACTGTCTGTGTGGCTGGAAGAAGACGGGCCAGGAGTGTTGTGCACAGACGCTGATTCTTGCACGGGTGTGTTGCACAAAACTGTAACAAAACTCCGGGTCGGTACAATGCACATGTCACAACGAGACTCACCTAGTCCACCCGCTGCTACTTGCTGATTCCCGGCCTCACCATGAACAGCCCGAGATGATACGACGGGATCATCAGTCTCCATCTCAGAGCTAGAATTAGCCATTAGCACATCTAGCTCCATTTGTCCAGTCTGCCTGGCCGTTTTGCATATCTTGTCATCTCGCCGGTGTTGATGGACGGTGGATGCCGGGAGTAGGCGGCCAGGCTTGGGCACCCGCGTCGTTGGATCTGGGTCTAATGACCTGATGCACTGGTAAACTTCGCACGTGCAGTGTTGCTTAACCACGGGTGTCATGACGGTGGAGAATATCAATATTTATTTAGTGCAACAAATAGACTACTAGTACTACTAAGACAGGGCGCCTTGCAGCACTGCATGGGGCATTAATGGTGGAGAGACATGTCGCAGATCAGCTCACGTCGGTAATCAACTGAAAGATTATTTTTATTACAGTAATTACCCTACATAAGTCCTCCCACAGCATAGCCATAACTCGTGTCAATTATCATTCTTTTGGTTCAAAAAATCACACCGGGTACGAGAGTGAAGTGAACAGGTGGACGACGACACCATGCGTCCATTACACTGCCTCCTGGTGATCTGTGACGGCCACTACCTCTGCTCTGTTAATATGGTAGGTGAAATGTCAGCATGAGGGCAATAAGAATCCACTCGTACCTAGGGCCTGGCATGCCAACAGGGACTTGGCCGGGGATCTTGCACCACAAAGAAATCATTGAATAACATTTTTTCATCAAAAGCATACCTCGCAGATCGAACATGGTACGAGTGGCAATTCGCCATGTATTTGAAGCACCAGTACATCGCCGAGTTGGCGAAAGAAATCTGGAAGGCCCGATATTCGACAGAGAATGTGACAGTGTTGTTCTAATAACTGGCTGTCAGCCTAATCTAACAATTTGACGTGATTAACCTACTTTGTCATCCCATCCAAGCGGAAGAGCTCCTCGTGCACGCTCAAACTTCATTTGGGCGGAGAGAACGGCCGAGGCTGACAAAAGGGGATTTGATAGAAAACCATGCTATTGAGAGACATAAGTAACGAATGTCGTATTAGAGTACGATCCGAATTCTTACAAGATTCCCCACTTTCCTGCGGAGCCAAGAGAGAATGGATGCCAGGCCTGGCTCGGAGACGGGAACAGTGGTGGAGGCCCACAACACAGGGACGAATGCGTGCTCAGTTGCATAAAGGATATTATACACTGAGTATGGGTAAGCCGTGTGCATTTTTTTCGAGCTTCATATACGCTTACCCACTGAGGGTTATGGGGCATTTTTGGGGGTCCTAATAATCTCCTCTCGGCCCCAGAGCCTCTGGGGCTGGACGCGCCTCTCAGATGGACACGCCTTTTGGAAGCGCCCCTTACAGCCATGGACACGCTCTTTGGACACGCCCCTTACAGTGATGGACGCGCTCTTTGGATGCGCCCCTTACAGTGATGGATGTGCTCTTTGGACATGCCCCTTACAGTGATGGACGCGCTCTTTGGATGCACCCCTTACAGTGATGGATGCGCTCTTTGGATGCGCCCCTTACAGTGATGGACGCGCTCTTTGGATGCGCCCCTTACAGTGATGGACGCCTTTTGGAAGCACCCCTTACAGTGATGGACGCGCTCTTTGGACACGCCCCTTACAGCCATGGACGCGCTCTTTGGACGCACCCCTTACAGTGATGGATGTGCTCTTTGGACACGCCCCTTACAGTGATGGACGTGCTCTTTGGACGCGCCCCTTACAGTGATGGACGCGTCTTTGGACGTGCCCCTTACAGCCATGGACGCGCTCTTTGGATGTGCCCCTTACAGCCATGGACGCACTCTTTGGATGTGCCCCCCCCCTCAGCACAATTCATCGACGAGTTGTGCAGACACTATTAGACACATGAGGTGAGTAATTGAAGCCACCAAGATAGCAAGCAACTTACAAGTAGTGCAAAGTTGAAGAAAAGTATTGTGATGTGTACTCAGTTGCATAACTCATCGATGAGGTGTGCAGACACTAGTGAAGAGGTATGTAATGGAGGTATCAACACCACTGAGCAACTTACAAAGTTGGAGAACCATGTTGTTACACATACTCTGCATAACTCATTGATGAGTTATACAGGGCATATGCCATGACTAGCACCAACTAATAGTGACTATGCACAACTCATCGATGAGTTATGCAAGGAGTTGTGATGGCAGGAAACTGGCAAAAACTAGTGAGGTGCCTTTGGTGTGTGTCAGTGAGACTGCTCTGCATAACTCATCGATGAGTTATGCAAGGCCTTGTGATGGCACTGGAAACTGGCAAAAACTGATGAGATGTCTTTGGTGTGTGTCAGTGAGATTGCTCTGCACAACTCATCGATGAGTTGTGCAAGGAATACCAAGCAACTGGCAAGTGTGAACACACTCCCCTCACCACCCTCCCAAAGGAAAATAAGAGATGAGAAACTCCCCATAAGCAAGCCACAGATAGTGCATATACATATTGTAGCAACACAGGGAAGCAGCCTGCCTCCCATAATGACATTTGTGACATTGCAAGTGATGTGAATGAGTTTGCAAAAACTAGCAAGTGGTGGGCACAACTACAGCCACAGACAGGTTGTTGGAGACACCTCACAGCCACAAGCACACTCTGGACATGCTCTTTGGACACACCCCTGCATAACTCATCGATGAATTGTGCAGACAAGAGTTGGTGATGGTGAAGAAACAATAGACATCACAATGATTGTGCTGAGTCATGTGGCACTGGCTACCTGGGCGTGAGAAAGTAAATTACTAAATATGGAAGGTGCTTTTAAACTTACAACTGTGAGAAAAATAATAAAACCCATCTTGACTTCAACCACCACCATCACCATCATGCCTCGTAGTTGTAGGATGTGGCCTAGAGTTGGACAACAAAAACCTCCATGATGCACACTGGAAAAAGTGTGTGAAAACTGTCACCTTTGTTACTCACACTGGACAGGAAGTGACTGTCACTCGTCACAACAATGGCACCTTTCTCTGCTACTGCTCCCATCACAAGTGTCCCAAGGGAGTTGGGTTTGCCACTGTAGATGCCCTGGGAAAGCACATGAAGAATCTCAAGACAACCTGGCTTGGTCCAGAGAAGAAGGCAAGTGATTTGACATGGTTATAACTTGGGGAGAAGTTGACCAGAGCTTACATAAGCAGGCTGAGGCTCAAGCAGCCCATGCATCAGCCAATCTATCTCAGGTAAGCTGGCATAACTCATCGATGAGTTATGCAGTAACCCTTCTGGTGCAGGGGGCTCACAGCTCAGCATTGCAAAGCACCACCAATGCTTCTCAGGTAAGCTAGCATAACTCATGATGAGTTGTGCAGTAACACTTCTGTCTAGGGGGCCCACAGTTCAGCATTGCAAGTCAACACCAACATTTCCCAGGTAAGCCAGCACAACTCATGATGAGTTGTGCAGTAACCTTCTGTTCAGGGAGCCAGCAGCTCAGCAATGCAAGTCACCACCAATGCTTCCCAGGTAAGCCAGCATAACTCATCGATGAGTTGTGCAGGACACACTGACACTACTCAACTGCAGTTGGCACCTGGTATAGAGATGAAACCATGAAGTCCCCCTCACTCATGTCCACTGAGGACACTGCTATGAAATCCCCTCTTGTGGGAGCTGATGAGGTATGGGTACACTGCTCTGCACAACTCATCGATGACTTATGCCACCAAAGCCATCTGGTCAAGTCAATGAATTGACCATGGCATCTCCATCTCCCCTTCAGTCCTAGATCTCCCATGCCCATGCAAGGGTCATCCCTCATGGTAAGACTGCTCTATGGATACCAAACCAGCAGGATACTGAACACATCTTTACCCAGTCATTGGTAGATCCTCCCCCTCTGCACCACAACCAGCAACTGCACAGACAATGATGGAAGGTGTCAGAACTGAGCACCATTTCATCCACCATCCTTACCTGGACAGCCTCAACTTGGCAGTCAATGCAGAATTTCCTTCCTGGTCTGTCAACTATGTGAAGAAGGCATTGCTGCTACCTCTGGACGAGCACACTTGGTCAACAAACATCCAGAGCTTTTATCCATGTTCAATCAAGAACACTTCAGCACCATCATGTCCCAACTGCAGGTGGCAACCACTCTACCAACCATCACAGGGCCAAGGACCAAGGTACATGGTCTGCAAGTTTTGATGCCATGGCCTGCAAGTTTTGTCCAGCAGTATTCACCAAGGAGAAAAAGCTCAGGGAGCATCATGGGTTACAGCATCATGATATACCTGTCCCACAGCATTGGCAGTCCTGCCAGGCACAACGCATGAAAGCAGAGGGTGCAGGGTCAGTGAAGCTCTGGCAAGTTACTGGGGATACAAGAGTGGGGGTGACTCAAGGAAAAAGTATTGGTGGAAACCTCCTCAAGGAACTGGACCACAGCTCAAGACAGTGCAAGTACCCACTGACCATCTGGTCAGTCCATGGCTGCTCACCACACATTGGCATGAATGGGCAAGGTGGTTCAGAAAACCCACTGAGGAACTACGTGCCCTGGTCTCTCCACCACGCCTATCTGTTCCTGATGAAGAACAATACAAACACTAGCAAAGAGCATCCAACTGTACTTTGAAGAGCAGTGTCACTGATAGACACCACTGATGAGCTAGTACTGCAACGACTCAATTCCCCTTATCCCAACAAAGAGTAAGCATTGCATAACTCATCGATGAGTTGTGCAGACCTCACTCACCTATTAACTAGTGGAATATCCAACACACCCTTTCACAAGCACATGCATGAGAACACCTTGAAGCAGTACATCCATCCTGTCATTGCTTCATCACCATGTTGCTGCGAGACTTGGATGATACCTGATGCCAACATGGTCATATAAAACTGGATGACATGCTGCAAGAAGGCAGTACAGACCAATCCCACATAGTGCACCAAATTCACTTGATGCTACTTGCAGTTTGGACCACCCCATGGTCCAAGGACAAGCATTACATCGTCCCTGATCCCACGAATCATGTCTTGCCCTCCTCACCTTGAATCAAGATGGCTCATTCAAACATCCAAAGGAGGTCACCAAATTGATTGCCAAGTTTGAATACTGCATGCCTCACTTCTTGAAGGAAATCAGGGCACGTGCATCTGCAGACACCAATGTGGATGAAGCAGCTGCTTGTGATGACCTCCAGCCATGGTTCAATGAAAAGAACTACTCTACCTTTGCTCGTCTGCGCTCCTTGCAACATCGAGCCTCTGCAATAGCCTTCAGCACCATGGCTTTGCCAAGTATCTGGTGGACAGACACAGAGGCATGGTCATCCCTCAGTTTCAAGGGAAACCACATTGCATTCTCAGATGTGTGCAAGATCTTTCAGGATGAAGAAGATTTGGTTTCCACATGGGAGAACAAGGTCCTCAAAGGCCTCAAGCTCAGGGTGGACTATGAGCACATAGTGGATGATCCCTCAAACAGGAATGGGTTATGCCTTCTTGTTTGACTCCAGGAATGCTTGTTTCCAAGACGAGCATGCTTGGTGAGGTCAGTGGTAGAAGGACATGGCCCCTTTGCAGGTTTCTCTTGCACAGGGATGACAAGTTGATCTGGAACAAGCAGCATTGCGTGCATGGCTGCAAGACTATGCTGACTTGCAGAAACTGCTACTGATGCATGCAGAGATGCTCAGTGGTGCACCCAGTCGAGGAACAAGCTAACAGCAATGCTATATCGAAACACCCAAGCACGAGACACTCGGAACCTGATGGTGTTTGGCAAACATGTCACACTCCTTGGCCAATACTCCAAGATGTCAGCTCTCACTGGCCAAGACAAGCTGATCCCACATGCTCTGGATGCACTCACCAGTGACATCCTCATCCAGGATCTGGCACTGGCATGCCCCTTTGCAGAGATTGCAGCAAGATATGCTTTGCAGATGAGGAGGTATCTCAGCTGTACCATGACCACCTGTTTGTCAACTTGACAGGCTGTTCACTTCCAATGACCTGTCTAGTCATGGCCAAGTACAGCTTGCCTGGGTGAAGTTTGCAATGACAATCAACCCATGGCGGCACATCCAGACTGCTTGGAAAGCAAAGTTCAAGTGTGCCATGGATGACATTGTGGAGATGGACATGGAGGATGATGTAGATGCACTGCAGGCAGGACACTCATGTGCCACAGAAAATAGAGTCTATGGGCTGAGTACACACAGTTTGGCTGGTGCAGCAGAAGACATACTGCCCCTCTTCTTACAAGCCAGCATGGGGTGGCAAGAGCACTGCCAAGTCATGCCTAGTGGAAGTGGCTTACCATACCAGCAAGCACGCTCCACCTATTCAAACCCAAACCTCCACCAGACCCCCAAGGAGCCCACTGCCACCATGCATAACTCATCGATGAGTTGTGCAACAGATGATGCAATGGTGGACAAGATTGCCAGGGTGGTTGAGCACCTTGCTCCCATGTTGACAGATCTCATACACCATCTGTCCAAGGCAGACTCTAGATCTGGAGGCCATCTTCCCATCCAGATGCAGCTCATGAGGCACCACCAGCTGGGGAAAGGGAAAGGGAAGCAGAAAGCCACACCAGGGGCACCTATCTGGTAAGCATTCTGACAAGCCATCATCACACCTCATCACTCATCCAGTGACCCCAACATCAGAAGGTGGCACAACTCATCGACAAGTTATGCCAGAATCAGGGAGCAAAGAATGTCTCCATGCCATCCACACCAGGAGATGATGCAGCAGGTAAGATTGCAATAGGCCATCACCATATCATCCTAATCACTTCCCATACACCAGAAGACAGCACAACTCATCGACGAGTTATGCCATCACCACCAAGTCCATCTGCCCTTGCCTTACAAAAGATGCAGGCACTGCTTCAAAAAGAAAATGTCTCATGGCTCATCACCAGCAAAGGGATGCCATGACAGAAATCCTGGCACAAGAAAGGACATGGTGGTCATTTTGCCCACTGGTGGTGGCAAATCCATGCTAGCAATTGTCCCTAGCTTGTTGGAAGTCAACATGGTCACCATCCTCATCCTGCCACTCAATTCCTTGATCATGGACTATCAGAGATGTCTCACCAAGATGGGGGTGCCCTACCAAGTTTATGCACCTGATAGGCAGCTCAACCTGCAGGACAATCTGGTCATTGTGTCTGCAGACAAGTCACAAATGCCATGCTGGCTCAGCACTGGCAGATCTTGCTCGTCAAAGCATTGCATGCATATCGTGGATGAGGCACACATTCCTCTCATTTCCAAAGGTTATGCAAGTCCTTGGAGCACTTCTACAATGTGCGCTCAGAGTCAGTGCCATGGTGCTGCTGACTGCCACTCTCCCACCTCCTTTTATACCTCCACTCACCCAAATGTATCGCCTGCTCTCCAACCATACCATTTGTAGACAACAGACCAACCAGCCAGAGCTCACCTACATACTGGAGAAGATGTCAAGTGAATCAGATCTCAGGACACATGGCATACAGATAGTACAGGAGCAGGCCAGATCATGGCAGAGTCAAGATCGTGGTCTGGTGTTTGTACCTGCAGTAGGCATGTGCATGGAGCTGGCACGAGACACTGGCTGGCATCACTTTGTTGGCAACAGGGAGGCTATGACCACCACAGAACAACAAGCCCAATACCAGGCATGGATAGAGGGTCAGGCAGCAACATCATGGTAGCAACTTCAGCCTTTAGCACTGGCAATGACTACCCACATGTACGCCTCGTGTTGCATCTGGACAAGCCCTTTGACATGCTGGACTATGTTCAAGGCCAAGGCAGAGCAGGTTGGGATGGGATGCCAGCAATCTGCCACACACTGGTGCCCACCAAGCCATGGAAGGAAAGCAGGAAGCAGGACAACACAGAACGTCACAATGAGCAAGCCATTCTCGATCACCTCTATCTCTATGGGTCAAAGCGCTGCCTCCGATATGGGATAACACTGTTCATGGATGGTGTAGGAGTGGGGTGTCATGACAAGCCCTGAACAAGCATGCAGTGTCTGCCAGGTCAGCCCAGATCATCACCCTCAAGACATTCGCATGCTGCCATGCCATGCAGCAGAGTGGATGCAGACAGTTCCAGCAGCAATTTCAAGGCAGCCCTACCCCATGCACCCACATCCTTTACTGAAGCTGCACAGCAGGTGAAGGAACTGAGGGCACAGCAGGAGGTGGGGGCCTTGGGTAGGGCACAGTCTGGAAAGGGCTCTGCAGTCATGTTGGGCACCTGCTGTATCTGCCTATCCATGGGGACCTGAACAAGGGAGGGGCCAAGCATGAACTCAGGCACTGCCAGACATTGGAAGACAGACTGCAAAGTACTTTGCAGCATACAAGGATTGGAGGCAAAAGCTCAGGTACCGCAAGCATCATGGGATGATCTGTTACATATGCCATGTCCCCCAAATCCATGATGGCCTTCATCCAACATTCTCAAGAGCTCAAAAGGAAAAGGAGTGGAGTGCAAGTATGCTGACATTGTGGGGCCAATTGCCTACAGCATCTTCCATGACATGTCACTAAGGAGACGTGCTGAGGCATACTTTGGGGTGGAGTGGGCAAGAGACAGTGTATTTGCAGATTGGTTGATGGACTTGCCAAGGGACAAAAGTGAAAGTAATTTGATAGACCTGTTCCTGTGGTACATGGAAGTGGAGCAAAAATTACCAGGATAACTCCATGTAATTATTGTGATGTACACTTTTTCCAGACCTTTGACAGATTATGAAATGAGATGGCCAGACATGCATAACTCATCGATGAGTTATGCAACAACTACCACTCTGCTGCTGTAACTACCATAACCAACATTCATAGAGCAGGAGGGGACAATATAAATATGCCAACCTTGGCCATATGCCCTGAAATGGGTGAGCCAATTGCAAGATACTTGCAAAGTCTTCATTTTGGCTAGACCAGAGGGTCCTGGCAAGTGATGACATCATCAAATGGTAGGGGCAGATTGGGGGGTCATGGAAATATGCTTACTTTATGAACTTGTGGAGAAATGGAATACTCACAGAAACTTGAATATCAGCTGAAGCACAGGCTCTGGGATAATGCCATCATCATGAAATCATAGGGCTTGAGGATGATAATGGTGATATGTTTAAAGCATGAATTGGCCCTGGCATGGGCAAGATAATCACAAAATATTCACAGAACATCACTGCAAGTAGTTCCCAGACAATGACATCATCATGAAATCATAGGGCCCAATGAGATGAGCATGGCAGTATGCTTACTTCATCAATCAACCCAGGAATGGGCAAGATAATCACAAATACTCACAGACATGGCTAAAATAGTTTCTGGACAATGACATCATCATGAAATCACAGGACTGATGAGACGATCACAGCAGTATGCTTACTTCATCAATCGATGCAGGAATGAGTGAGATAATCATAAATACTCACAGACATGGCTAAAAATAGTTTCCAGACAACGATGTCATCATGAATCATAGGGACTGATGAGACGATCATGACAGTATGCTTACCTCATCAATCGATGCAGGAATGGGTGAGATAATCACAAAATACTCCATAGACATGGCTAAAAATAGTTTCTGGACAACGATGTCATCATGAATCATAGGGACTGATGAGACGATCATGGCAGTATGCTTACCTCATCAATCGATGCAGGAATGGGTGAGATAATCACAAAATACTCCATAGACATGGCTAAAAATAGTTTCTGGACAATGACATCATCATGAAATGTAGGGACTGTGAGACAATCATGGCAGTATGCTTACCTCATCAATCGATGCAGGAATGGGTGAGATAATCACAAATACTCCATAGACATGGCTAAAAATAGTTTTGGTATGATGATGTCATAACAAAAGTTGTAGAGCCTGATGAGGTGATCACCAGGATATCCTTATCTTATCTTATACCCAGAATTGGACGAGAAAATTGCAAAATACTCGCAGAATCTCGAGTCTTTGAGATGACAAAGCATGCGATGTCATAGCAAAAGGTGTCAGGTCTGATCAGGATCCTGGGAATATGTTATCTTATCAATATACCAAGAAATGAGTGAGAAAAATGCAAAATACTTGCCAAATCCCAAGAGGGTGAGGAGAACCACTGATCAGTCACTAGTTGGCATAACTCATCGATGAATTGTGCTGGACAGACAATCAACATTCACAGGTGGTTTTGCATAACTCATCAATGAGTTGTGTGGGACAGACACACAA